>NW_005087867.1:23984-44742 GCF_000331425.1 Pseudopodoces humilis | reverse complement strand
TTTCCAATATTAAGATATTTTACACTGCAGTTAAAGGAATAGGAAATTGAAATACATGTTCTTCATGACTGTGTCTTGAGTGTAAAAATTTTGCAGTTTGAAACTTGGACCTAAAGTGTTGCAAATGGAAGTGATAAATCCCAATGGCCTGAGTGAATGCAGCTTTTCCTATGGGATGTGCAGCACTCCAAGGACTTCCTCAGTGGGGCTGTGGGTGCTTGGAGCTTTGTCCTGTGGCACTCCGGGATGTCATGAAATGGGACTTCACCTGCCACCAGCCCAGGTCACGCTCTGCCACCCCAACTCCTTGGACCTTGTGTCCCCAAAGAAGACACAAGGTGTTTCTGCTGCTCCACCTTTGCACAGATCCACAGAGAGCTGGGATTATCCCAAGTCTCGCATCTCCATTGTGCCATATTCCTAAAGAACCAGCAGCCCATCCCGACGAATATGGTGAGTTATGTGAATGGTTGTCAGCTCCCTTTCCTGCCTAGAAATCCTGAAACTGCTTCTAAATGCTGTTCCCTTCAGCTTTTGGACACCTACTCACACAGAGCTGGGAAAAAAAATCCCCTGGCCATGGCTTACAAGGTGAGTTATGCCAAAGTTAGAGCTCTGTGGGAAATCTCTATCCATCCCTGTGCTGTTGACAGTATTTTATATATTAGTAAAGGCCTGTCTGCATAAACCAGCCTTTCAAGTAAGTTGTGATATTAAAGGCTAAAGTCCTTGAAACCTTCCTGCAGAAGAGAGAGTAAAGCAAAACAATATCCTTGTGTATAGGAGAAAAAATGTAAACCTGTGTGTATTAGCCAATAGTAACTTGCTTTGCCCGTGGACCCTGTAGAACCCTATAAAAGGTGTGCTAAAGATAGAAATAAACGGTGTTCATGTTTACTTCTGTAAACATGTTGTGAATAGCTGAAAGTGAAAAGTGTTGTGAATAGTGAAAGAGTTGTGAATAGCTGGCGGTCTCTCAATATCTGGCACCCGAACAGGGGCCCTGCAGGCAGGGGGGCTTCGACGGGTCTATGCACGGTGGGACGGAGCCTTGGACCAAGGTTGGTGGAACGGATCTGAGCACGGATAGACGCTACCTCGGATCAGTACCAGATAGGCGACCTGAGCGCAGTGGGACATGGAAAAAGGAGTCAGGTCGCTGTGGGAGTCCAAAGGCAGAGGAGTAAGTGAGGGGTCACACCCCTCCCCCCGCCATGGCCACATGAAAAATGGATGTGGAGTCTGTGGCAGCTAAAAAACTGCTTCTTAGCATTATCATTGAACGAAGTGAAGGAGTCAGGGAAAAGGACCTGGAAAAGATCATTATATGGGCTAAAAATCATGGGCATTTGGCAGTGCCCCCGCTGCTTTTTGCAGTTAAAAAATGGACAGATATAAGGGCTCTGATGTGGGAAACGGCAATCATGGAAAAGAGCAAGGACACTCTGTCTCTTGGTCCAACTTGGCAGATTGTAATTAATACATTAAAAAACAGAAAATCGAGACATGCTGAGGCTGTGAGCCCCGTAATTCTACCTGGATCACAGCGGCAGACGCCTTTACATCCCACTGCTGGGCGAGCATTTCTATCTATGCTACCCATGGAAAGAGGGAGGGAGAGTCAGAGAGAAGAAAATAATGAGAACGAAATTCCACAGCAAACACTGAAACAACGAACAGAATCTGTTCAGCAACAGCAGGATGTGATACGTCCTGAACTATTTGCTTCACTTTTGGAGACACTCTTAACACTACAATCTTACTTAAGTTCCAGCTTTGCTGCCCTGGAAGAAAAGAAGCCAAATTTAGATTGGTTTCCACCAGGAGGACATGGGGGAGCACTGAGGCGTACGCAGAGAACGAAGGCAGCCCCAGGGCAGAGGCAGTGCAGAAAAAGCTCCAAGGCCACGCTGAACGATTACAGAAGCAGTTGAGCAGAAACAGGTGGCTCAGACAGCTTCAAAGAGAGACAAAATAGCAAAAAAATCGTGAACTATATGGTATCTAGTTCAAAATTCATCACTGTAATTAAAAGTTGATAAGCTGCAATGGTCACCCTTGTTGCCACCTGGACCTGAGAGACTTTTTGTGTAACATTGCCTGTTACTGTAAAATTGTGCCCTTTTTCCTCTACTGGCGAACAACAAGAGAGATTGAGAGAAATAACTGCATTTGTTAAAGTTAACTTTGTGAGGTTTTTTTTTCTTTCTCTCAGTTTTTCCTCTCTGCGAGAGTATGTGGGGGATGTGAAGAAGGAGAACAGCAGCAGAGAGTAGCAGCAGAGCAGGCAGTCCAACCCCCCACTCCCGCTCTAAGAAAAAGCAGCAAGATAGTACCCAGTTTGTTAAAAAGTCATGATTCATTGGTTTTTTAAAATGTTTTTATATACCCTTTTAGAGTTAATTTTGTGTTTTAAGTAATTATGAGTTTATGCAATTGCAGTTTTTAGAGTTTTACTAGAGAAATTATTGTGTTTCTTTGAAAGTTTAAAAAGCCCCTTTTAAAAAAAAGATGCTTAAGGTGAATATTAACAGAAATTTCCTTGCAATAATTAGCTTTAAAACCTAAGGTTAAATATGCTATGATTTACAGCTACTAAGAAAACCTTCCAATTAATGTTATCTACAAAAGAGATTTGTGGTTTAAAAAAATAATTAGTTAAGAGAACTTTACTGTACAAGACAAGGTTAAGTTAAAGCATGTATTATCTATTTGCTTGTTTTTTTCTCAATTTTAATAAGGTAATTTCAATGTGAGTCTTTTTTTTATATAAAACACATATAACTGCATATATACCAATTTGGATTTTGGATTTTAGTTTAAAAATTGGACTTGATATTCCTGAAAAGTGCTACAAAAGCTGAATGGCAACTTGCCAAATCCTGTGTTGTTGTGGTTTTTCTCTAGAAAAACTACCCTTTAAAATCCTAACCAATTTAAGCATATACTAGGCAAATTCCTGCTATGAATAAGTATTTTTAGTAACATTTGCAGTTATTGTGAGTTATTTGCAAAGCTAGAAGACATAGAATTGTGATGTATTTGTTACATTTTAATAATCTTTATAGTGAATCCATGTTACTGTTATATTGTGTTTAAAAGGTATATATCAAACTTTTAGTTGCCTTTTTGTAGTAACAGAATAAGATTAAGTTAAGTTTTTATTTAATATAGATTGTTAATAGAATTAAGAATAGGCAAGTTTTATTATGTTCAAGCTTGAATGTTTTTAAGTTTTATAACTTAGATATTCTTTTAAGGTTAAGTTTCATTATTTTCTTTTGTCATAAATCATTTTTATTAGGTTGTAGTGGTTTAGATTTGTCATTTTAATTTTCCCGGCCAATGCACCAAATAAATGTTGTGGTTTTAAAGCAGTAACTAAAAAATTTCTTGAAAACTTACTTATTTCTTGCTGTGAGATATTGATTAGAACAAGAGCAAAACAGGCTTAAAACTTAAAAGGAATAAAGAAAGTTTATTAACAAAACTACAAGAATAAGAACACCAGAATAAACCTCCAGAAAACCCTTTTATCCCCCACTACCCACCATTCCTTTGTTCACATGACAACATAGAGACAAAAAACTTTGCAAGTTTGGTGTTTAAAACAGTCCCAATTCTTGCTAGAGTCTTTTCATCAGCCTTTGTAGAGAAACAGAAGTCTTCTTCTGCTAATCTATGGAGTTTCTCACATGAAAACTATTTCTGTTATAACTTTCTATTTTTCTGATGCCCTGAAATCTTGTCATCAGTTCACTCCTCCCATTTCACATCACTCTGAGGTGCGTATGGGTCAATGAGTCTAGGGATGTCAATTTTAAGGATGGGTTATTCAAAGGGAAAAGTTCTCTTCATCTGTCTCTGTGAGCTTCTCTGGAAAACAGAAGTTTTCTCATTGTCTCTCAAGGCCTCAAATCTTCAACTATTACTTTGCCTCACTCTGTTCCAGCACTTCACTGTATCACAATTACTCCACCTTTTGCTCAAAATCGACACTTTGAACACTCTATTCCTCCCAATATACTCTGTCATGAATTAAAGGAGTTTTTTCAGAACACTATTGTCCATCTCCATAGCTTTAACAGAAAAATATTTCAGCCTATAAGGCATCTCCTTGTTCTCTCTTCCCCATCTAAAACTTAACTCTTCACTGTCTTTGATGATTTTATGATGTCTTCTTCATGTTGATTGTCTCTCTCTCTGTCTCTCTGGGAAAAAGGAGTAATCTGTACGTTTTATCTAGGTAGTAAAAGAATTAAAGTTTTGGAAAAGCTGCAAATGTTCATGGTGTCAGGTTTCAGTCCAGCAGCAGAAACTACAAACCAAGCCAGGCCGGCAGGCTCCGTTTCTCTCCCCTCCCCCCGCCTCCCCCCTCCCCCTGCCCTCTGCGGCCTTGTCTGGCCTGGAGGGTGGGGAGGAGGCCGAGACAGAGCCTTGTTACCTTTTCAGATGCCGGAAACCAAAAGAGAACAAAAGAACTCTGGCTTTGTATCTTAAGGTGGTGTTCACAAGTTGATCTCACTTTTCAAAGGTCAAAACTGCTGTCAATTCTTAGAAATGACCAATAATTGGTCACAAGAAAAGACTCACACCAGCCCTTGCAGTTTCAACTTCTTCTCAGCTCCCGAAGCTATCTTAAAGGTAAAGTCACCCCATGACACGTGGGAAGGTGATCACCCTCCACCTGAGAAAGGTTAATGCCCAGAGAAACTCTGAACAGGTCAGAACCGTACACCATCACCCCTCACTCTCCACTCATCACTTTACCTCACAGAACTTGCTCTGTTCTCCCTGGGGGCAGCAGAAATCGTGAAGATTTGATATCCAAGAATACCAGGAGGGACATGGGGGAAGCTTATAAAGAAAACCTCAGAACTCGTAAACATAAAAGTGTGTCTGTGTGTTTTACAGGGGAGGGAAAACGGAAAATGGCTTTGATTTTGGTTACAGACAAACTCCTCTAACTCTTCACTGTCTTTTTCTTCATGAACAGGTCCCCATGTGCAGCCACAGCAAATGTCCAACAGCAGCTCCATCAGCCACTTCCTCCTGCTGGCATTGGCAGACACGCGGCAGCTGCAGCTCCTGCACTTCTGCCTCTTCCTGGGCATCTCCCTGGCTGCCCTCCTGGGCAACGGCCTCATCATCAGCGCCGTAGCCTGCAGCCACCACCTGCACAGCCCCATGTTCTTCTTCCTGCTCAACCTGGCCCTCAGCGACCTGGGCTCCATTTGCACCACTGTGCCCAAAGCCATGCACAATTCCCTCTGGGACACCAGAGACATCTCCTACACAGGATGTGCTGCACAGGTCTTTCTGATTTTCTTCTTTCTTGGGTCAGAGTTCTCCCTGCTGACCATCATGTGCTACGATTGCTACGTGTCCATCTGCAAACACCTGCACTACAGGACCCTCCTGGGCAGCAGAGCTTGTGCCCACATGGCAGCAGCTGCCTGGGCCAGTGACTTTCTCTATTCACTGCTGCACACGGCCAATACATTTTCCCTGCCCCTGTGCCAGGGCAATGCGCTGGGCCAGTTCCTCTGTGAAATCCCACAGATCCTCAAGCTCTCCTGCTCCAAATCCTACCTCAGGAAACTTGGGCTTCTTGCTGTTAGTGCCTGTTTAGCACTTGGCTGTTTTGTGTTCATTGTTTTCTCCTATGTGCAGATCTTCAGGGCTGTGCTGAGGATCCCCTCTGAGCAGGGATGGCACAAAGCCCTTTCCACCTGCCTCCCTCACCTGGCTGTGGTCTCCCTGTTTATCAGCACTGCTTCACTTGCCTACCTGAAGCCTCTCTCTATCTCCTCCCCATCCCTGGATCTGGCGTTGTCAGTTCTGTACTCAGTGGTGCCTCCAGCCCTGAACCCCCTCATCTACAGCCTGAGGAACCAGGAGCTCAAGGGTGCAGTGTGGACACTGATGACTGGAGGGTTTCAGGAACATTAAACTGCTGGTGAATTTCTGCAAATCACTTGTAATAAAAGTCATCTTTGATATTTCTGGTTAATTTCATTTTGGAGGTTCTTTTTTTCTTAGTTTTATTTTTTAATTTTGTCCATAAAGAAAGACAATTATTTGTGCCATTTCTCATTTTGTTTCTCTCCACCTTCCCTGCAGCCACAGACTGTGTCAATGAGGGGCTGTGCTCTTGGTGGCTGTAAATGAAGTAAAGGATCTTCTAGCAAAGTTTTCTCCAGAGATCCCCCTTTTGTTCTCTTCTCTGGAGCTGCAGCAGCAGTGTCTGTGTGCAGAGGTGGGAGCAGATCAGTGCTGGCACAGCAACTGTGCCCAGGAGCAGCAGCACTTGGTGTTGCCAGTGCTGCTCCCGTGCCACTGCCCCGCTGCCCTCCTGGCCCTGGTGTTGCTGCAGGGCCTGAGTGCTCTCGGGACCGGGCACAGCCCTGGGGGTGGCAGGGCCAGGGCTGCAGCAGGGTGTTGGGGGTTAGGTGTCCTTTATTTTTTTTTGTTGTTGTTGTTCTGGCTTGCCCGTGGAATTTTTACCCATTAGTTGCGGGGACAACCTAACTGTGGGTACTTAGTGGGTGCTCGACAAAGGACAAAGAGTGGCCGGGCCCGGGGGGGGAAGGGGGGGCAGGAAAAAGGAGGGTGGGGACAGTTTTGGCTGGCTTTCTTCTGCTTCGGGGAAAGACATTCTTTTTGGGCACGGAGCTGCTTCGGTAGAGAGAAGGGAATTTTGCCATCACCCAGATGGAGCTGCTGCTTCTTCTCCTTCTTCCCTCTTTGTTGGTGGCCTCACACCCCCTGTCCTGCCGGGACGTGTGGTAGTGCCAGCCACCGCCACGGAGCTGCTGATACACCTCAGCCACCAGCCCAGGATCTCTGCTCATCTCTGCTGTTCCAGTCGACTGTTCCTCGGAGCCCTGCAGAAGCACCGGGACTGCCCGCCCGAGGGGGTTTGGAAACAAAGCCTCTCCTCCATCCCGTCTCAGCCGAGAAGGCTGTCACAGGGTCCCTGGTTCTGTTTTCCTGTTAATGTTGTAGTTATTGTTGTTTGTTTGCCTGGTTATACTAGTAAAGAACTGTTATTCCTATCCCCAGATCTCTGCCTGAAAGCCCCTTAATTTCAAAATTATAATAATTTGGAGGGAGGGAGTCTACATTCTTTCATTCCAAGGGAGGCTCCTGTTATGAATGCACTCAAGAGAGTGATATGATTCAATCAAAGAAAATTTTATTAATTACAGCAAGCAAGCAATAAGCAAAAATCAGCGCTGGGCGACAGGGGAGTCTCCGCTCCGCCAACTGCCGCGCTTCTAATTTCCGCATTCTCCCTTTTAAGTGATACGGCTTCTGGGTTACGTGTCCTTTCTCGGGTGTCTCTGCGCATGTGTCTCCAGTTGCTAGGGGGTCTTTTCTCTGCCTTCTGGTGGTCGCAGGATGAAGATCAAGAGTCTTCCTCAGTCCTATCCTTTTGACCTTTCTTCGCTGTTCCCTTTTAGGGCTTATCTTGGTAACTTTCTGGAATTCAAGAAAGCTCGCAAGGCCGTAAAAGATTATGCAAGCGTCAGCAGCAGCCTTCAACCACATCCTGATTTCACAAAGCATAGCTTTGCAAAGCATCGTATCTATATGTTTAGGCGAACAAAAGGGTCTCTATTTATCACAATCCCCCCTTTTTCTATTCCTTACTTTTGTTCACTAAATCTTTGTAGTTCTCTTTTGCTTAACTCTAAATAATCTTCTATCTCTTCCCCATTTAAGGCTTCATATTTAGCTCATATTAACATAAGGTGAGCGGCTTCTAACCTACCTTTCATGATGCTAACGATTTTGTTGAGAATGCAAGGGCCGAAAGTGAGTCCTAAGGTTAGTAAAATTAGCGGCCCCACTATGGTGGATAAAAGAGTTGTTAACCAGGGAGAATAGTTAAACCAGGATTCATACCAATTTTGTTGCATTTCTTGTTCTCTCTTTCTCTTTTCCAGTCCTTCTCGTAATTTGGCCATGGTCTCTCTTACTACTCCACTTTTGTTTACATATACACAGCATTCTTCTCGAAGTGCAGCACATTGGCCCCCTTGCTGTAAAAATAATAAATTTAATCCTCTTCTATTTTGCAAGGCCACTTCAGCTAGCGAGTCTAGGGAGTCTGTGAGGTCTTTTATAGATTTGTCAATTCTTCTTAAATCCTCATCTACTGAAATTCTAAGCTCTCTGAACCCCTGGTGCTGATTCGCTAAGGACGCTACCCCTGTTCCTAATCCAGCCCCTCCTATGCCTAGCAATATGGCTACTGTTAGTGCCGTGAGGGGTTCTCGCTTTACTAAATGACGCTCTGGGTTTTGGTATTGTGTGTACACATACTCTTCAGGATGGTAGATAATCCGGGGAACTATTATAACTTGTATGCCAAATTCGTGGGTTTCATTAAAGATTGCTATGGAAACACATGGGGTTACTCCTAAAGTGTTACAAACCCATTTAGTATTTGCTGCTGGAATCAGCCACTGAGCCGGCTTGTGAAGGTCGTTAATCTGCATTTTTGTTTGACATAAATGATCCTTATTTAGGGGCACATTTCCCACACATGTTCCTTTCCCAGTGACTCGAGACAACGTTATTTCTGGGGTGTTTTCTCTTCCTTTTTTTCCATAGGCAGGCAGCGGGATTAGTGCCGTTTACTCTTTTTGGTTCTGCTATGGAACCTATGGCCTCATAAAAGGGTGGATTAATGTTATAGCATAACCAACATTCCCTAGCTAAATTTGGGTACGTGTTATTTAACACTCTAAAGGTAACTTGCAAAATTTTCCAAAGAGCCCCGTTTCTATATTCTTGGGGTGTCCCCACTGTGGTTGATACTCGGGACTCGTTGCTAATTTCTGGTTTTTCTGAACAGTTATTTTGATTTTTTACTTTGGGGTCCACTGCTCCCCATACCACTGGATTTGGTCCAACAGATCCAGGATCATGGGGGACCACCTCTTTCCTTATAAGAATGTGTCCTCCCCGATCCTTTCCGGGTTCCCATATCCTAAAACTCCAGGTTCGTCCTAATAACCACCTAGGGTCTTGGGGTTGTGTGACATTGATGTAGTGAAATTTACAAGTCCCAACATATGTTACTACCCCCGAGGGATCTGTCCAGGGTTTTATACATCCGTGTGGACCCCTTTCTACCTTTAGATACTTATCTGGGTTTTGTACTTTCCACCCCACGGAAATTGTCTCACAGCCCCAATATCCACAGTAAAATTCGCCAGGGTAATTACAATATCCTCTGCCTGGATTAGAAGCTGGGCACATATATAGCACACTATGCCCAGGCCGACTATAACCAGAACTCTTCCACTCAATGAGAGAGTCCAGTGTAACTTGAAAGCTAGGGGCTTCAGAGGTGATCTGTGATTGGATAACGACTTGGTCTTCCCATCGGATTAAAGACCAATTGAAGGGTTTGTGAGTCTTGCTTGTGCAAATGTTAAATGTACTGATTAAGATTATAAATGTTACTGATTTCTTTAATAAGCATTGGCTTCCCCTACTATGATAGAGGCTTTTCTTTTGTGAGGTGTCAATTTGGATTCCCCAGAAATTACTTCGCTGGGTTGTCTCATTCTCACTCTTGTGGCATTTCCAGAACCATGATCTTTTGGTCCCATGTATATTGGAGTGCTTCCCTCCATGATTTATTACTCTTCTGCCTCTCCCGTCGACCCGGTTGCTTCGGGACACGGGGTGTACCATCTTCTCGGCAGCAAGGGTACTCTTCAGGAGGGGAATTACTCCTTCTCTTATTGATTCTTTGTATGTATTTTTCCCAACTTTTATGCTTTACTAAAGGGGTATCGCACCTCAATTCTTGGAGCCACCGTCTGCACAACCCAGCTACTATATTTGCCACAAAAGGCGCAGATTCGTTTAGATGGTAACAATAATACAAGGGATTGACTCCTTTTGAGTAGATGGCCCACCACTTCTCTGATCCTGCCTCAAATTCTCCTGCTCGTATTCTGGTTACTAGGGCCCAATTAGTGAGTCTCCTCTGGGCAGTGTAGCAAGAGCTACACACCCCTCTTGGTGGGTAGCCTCTATGACAGTGGGTCCACCAGTGTTCTTTACATATTATACATTTAAAACAAACAAAAGGATAACAATCCCAGCACAAAGTACAGCCTATTTTAACACTTCTATTATATATTTCCTCACCACTAGGTGGAGGTATCTTATATTCTATATAAAAGCCTTTATTGAGTTTATTATTCATAAGTTTCTAAGCAGGTTAGTAGTTCTTGGATGTCATTTTGTTTGGGATATCTTAAGTCTCAAGTCCCCAGCCAGGCTAACCACTTCCCAGTTATTAGCCTTTGGTGGCTTCACGGGTCCTTTTATTCGACTCGCATGTGTCCAGCCTTTCTCTGCTGTTCAAACTGCAGAATCAGTTGTTAGGAGGACTTGATACGGTCCTTCCCACTTCGGTGTTAGGGGATTCTCTTTCCAACTTCTTATCAGCACCCACTCTCCGGGTTGTACCTGGTGTAATATAAAATCCAATGGTGGTCTTTGGGCTAGCATCCCTTTTTCCCACAATGCCCTTTTGAACTTCATTAATTTTATCAAATACTCATTGATGTATTGATCACTCACGTTTGGATGTGTTTGAACTTCCTCTATATTATAGGGCATACCGTATAACATCTCAAAAGGGGAAATTCCCAAATCTGCCCTTGGCTGGGTTCGAATATTCAGAAGGGCTAGTGGAACACACTTGACCCATGATAGTTTCGTTTCCATCACTAGCTTGGTAAGTTGCTTCTTTATTTCCCCATTCATCCTTTCTACTCTCCCAGAACTTTGAGGGTGCCAAGGGGTGTGTTGTTCCCACTTTATTCCTAATGCTTCTGCTACCTCCTGAGTTATTTTTGATGTAAAGTGGGGACCTTTGTCAAAGTCTATTGTCTCTGGTACTCGGTATCTAGGGATTATTTCTTCCAATAACACCTTTGTAACTGTTCGTGAAGTTTCCCTAGATGTTGGGAAAGCTTCTACATAATGGGTGAGATGATCTACTAGGACTAGGAAATATTTAAGTCTCCCTATCCTCGGTAGTTCTGTGAAGTCAATCTGAATATTCGCAAAGGGTCTTTTTGCCAGGGGTCTCCCTCCATACGGTAATTTTCTGAGATTTTTCCTATTAGTTTGTAAGCATGGGAGGCAGCTTCTAGTAATTTGTTTAGCCAAGTCTCGGATACCTGTGCTCATATACCTTGCAGCGAAATAGTCTGTTAACCCCTGTGCTCCCCAATGTGTCTTTTGATGTATCTTTTCTAATATTCTTTGATCTATGGCTTTTGGTAGTACTTCCCGGCCATCTGGGAGAAACCATCTCCCCTCTGGGTTTTCTATTGCTCCTGTCTCTGGGAGTTTTAACTTCTCTTCCTCAGTAAATCTACTTCTCAAGTCACTATCCCTACTATCCCTATGTTTCAAAATTTCTTCATGCCCCCTCTTTTCTTTTAGGACTATTGTTCGTAATGCCGCCCGTTTCACCTCCTGATCGGCGGCATTATTTCTTCTACTCCTCAAATCTATTCCCTTCTGGTGTCCTTTCAAATGAACCACTGCCAACCTTTTGGGCCTTCTCAGGGCGTTTAATACTGCAATTATGAGTTTTTGATGAACCAAATCTTTCCCTTGGGAGTTTATTAAACCTTTTTCTTCCCACAGTTTACCGAACGTATGCACCACCCCATAACTATATCTGGAATCTGTATATATTGTCCCCTCCTTTCCTTCTAGTAGTTTCAATGCCCTTAATACTGCATACAATTCGCAGGCTTGGGCTGACCAAGATTTGTCTAATGGACCTGATTCTAGGATTTGCAAATCAGGTCCTTGTATGATGGCATAACTCGTTTTCCTCCTCCCTTCTATTACTCTGGAGGACCCATCCACAAACAGCTTTTCTCCGCTTTCGAATTCTTCTTCTTCCAAATCAGGTTTAATTTTGGTTTGTTCCTCAATTGTGGTTATACAGTCATGTGTCAAAGGTTCGCTTTCAGGTTCTCCATATAAAAATGCAGCCGGGTTTTGTAAAGTAGTGGTTTCTAATATTAAGTTTGGGGCTTCAACTAAAATTCTTTCATATTTTAGAAGTCTAGCATCTGAAATCCACTTGTCTGCCTTTTGTTGTAACACACCCCGAATGTTATGGGGGGACATTACCTTCAAATTGCTATTAAAGGTGATTTTCCTAGCTTCTTCCACCAATAGGGCACATCCTGCCACTACTTGCAGACAAGCTGGCCAGCCCTTACTCACAGGGTCCAAGATCTTTGATAGGTATCCTACCGGCTTCTTTCTCCCTGCCCACTCCTGAGTCAGAACTCCGAAGGCAATTCCATTTTCTACATTTACAAACAAATAAAAGGGTCTTCTTAAATCTGGGAGACTCAAGACAGGAGCATGAATTAAACTTTCTTGTAGTTCCCGGAGTTTTTTTGTATCTTCCGAACTCCATTTCATTAATCCCTCCTGTGTCAGTTTATGATATAAAAATTTAACTTTACTACTATAATTTTCAATCCACTGTCTACAGTACCCTGTTAACCCCAAGATTTGACGTATCTGTTTTTTAGTTTTAGGAACCGGTAGTGACAGAATTCCTTGTATCCTTTCAGGGTCTATTCTTTTCTCCCCTTTTTTAAGGTAATGGCCTAAATATTTTACTTCTAAAAATTGGAGTTTTGCCTTGGATACTTTCAATCCCTTTGAACCCAGGAAATTTAACAACTTAATACTCTCTCTCCTTACGTCTTCTTCCTCTTTCCCAGCTAAAAGCAAGTCATCCACATATTGTATCAAGGTCACTCCTGGGTCTGTCTGATAATCCTGTAAAATCTGCTCCAATGCTTGCCCAAGCAAATTCGGGGATTCTGTGAATCCCTGGGGCAATACTGTCCATCTCAGTTGTTGTCTCCTCCCCGTGTCTGGATCTTCCCATTCGAATGCGAAATAATCTCGGCTAGTCTCATCAAGAGGGCATGCCCAAAATGCATCTTTTAAATCTGTAACACTGTACCACAAACTGTTGGGTCCCAGCTTGCTTAGTAGTGTGTACGGATTTGCAACTACTGGGAATCGTGCCACTGTGCGTTTGTTAATTTCTCTTAAATCATGTACCAAACGATAAGTCCCATTTGGTTTCTTTACTGGCAGTATGGGTGTGTTAAAAGGTGACATACATGGTTCTAATAGTCCTTTATTTAACAATCTGTCAATTTCTGGTTTCAACCCTCTTCGTCCCTCAAGTGACAAAGGATATGGTTTTATTCTAACTGGGATTTCTGGGTTTTTAATAGTGACCGAGAATGGGGTTATCCTCAACTGTCCCACACTCTCAGGTGTATACCAGACTTCTGAGTTTATTTTGTCTTCATCTTCCACTCTTAAAGGGCATAGCCTTATCCTCAGCTCTTTATCAACTATATCTAAATGTATTCCCAATTCAATAATTAAATCCCGTCCCAACAAATTATAATCTGCTTCTGGTACTAACAAAAAATTTCCCAACCTAATTTTTGATCCTGATTCTATCATCACGTCTTTAATAACCCCCACTTCAAAGGGTTCCCCCTTCGCCCCTACTACCGTGGCAGTTTCTTTGGATATACTACATCCTTTAGGTAAAAACTGAATGGTTGATCTCTCAGCTCCAGTATCTACCAAGAAAGTTATTTCTTGGTACTGGGGACCCACTTTTAACTTTATCAAGGGCTCTTTCTGGCGTTTTCGGGTCCCTAGAATGTAGAGCCCCTGACCCCCCTAGTCTTCTTTGAACATCTTTTCATCCTGGATCCTCACTCTACATTCTCTCCTAAAGTGTCCTTTCTTTCCACAGTAAAAACAAACTTTAACGTTCTGCCTTCCCTTTGAATCTTTGATCAGTCTTTGTTGCTTCCCTTTCCAGGTTTGATCTCTACTCTCTCTCACAGCAGCCACCATCATCTTAACTTGTCGCTTCTGAGCCTCCTCTTCTCTTCGAACATACACTTTTTGTGCCTCCCGCAAAAGCTCATCCAAACCTCTGTCTTGCCACCCATCTAATTTTTCTATCTTCCTCCGAATATCTTCCCAGGATTTTGCCACAAATTGTGCTTTAAGCAGTGCTTGCCCCAACTGGGTGTCTGGATTCATTCCGGAATATAGTTGAAAATTCTTTCTTAGTCTTTCCAACCATTCCGTAGGGGTCTCGTCTTTCTTTTGCCTCTCATTAAATGCTTTATTGATATTATGACCCCTCGGGACTGCCTCCCTAATTCCTTGAATTATAATAGTTCTCAAATCCTACATATGTACTCGGTGCGCTGGATTTTGATGATCCCATTGGGGATTTTGGAGGGGCCATTTTACATCTGCCAGTGGTCCCTGAGCATGCTGAGCATCCCAAATGCGCATTCCTTCCCTCCTAATCATGTTTTTCTCCTCTGCTGTAAATAAAATATTCAAGATAGATTGTAATTCCTCCCATGTGTACATATTGGGTCCTAAAAATTGATCAACTCTTTCTGCAACCCCTAACGGATCTTCCAGCAAATGCCCCATTTCCTTTTTGAAGTCTCTGACATCCCCCGAACTAAGAGGGACAGATATAAACCCTATTCCAGCTTGGGGACCACCCATTGGCATTTCTCTTAATGGGAATAGGTTCTCTTGTTTCTTTCTGGATCTACTCCTGGTAACAGGCCCCACACCTGTCATGTCTGAATCCTCCTCCTCGGGGTTCGGAGGGGGAGGGGCTTGTGGGGGTACATAAGGAGGGGGCATTATCAAAGTATCTTCTTTTCGGGATTCCTTTTTCTTCCCCTTCCCCTCCCCCGAGTTCTCTGTCAGTTTAAATATAAAAACCTTGGGACCTACTACCCAGATCTCTGCATAAGCACTTTCCTCTGTGCTAAAGGGGATTTTTGTGTTTACCCAGGAATTTAACTTTTGTTTGATCCAATCTTCGGTTGATCCAAATATAGGCCAAAATACATTCTTTGAAATTTCCTTTCCTCCCCATACTTCTACTCAATAGTGAATCATCTTTGCCTTATCTTTATTTTCTGTTCCCAGGAAATGCTTCCAATTATCTAGTATAAAACCCAACGGACTATCTCTAGGTACCGGTGGGAGTTTAATAGATACAGGGGGCTTGCTCTTCCCCTGTCCCATTCTTCCGGAGTGCCTTCCGAGTCACACAGCCTCTTTCGCTTCCCCTGGTTCGTGGCCCACACCCTCGCAGGCTAATGGGAGACGCACTACTGAGGGTCTGCACTCGCTTGGGGAATCTGGCTACCAGTCCCCCTCTCACACACACCACTTTGCCACACTCCGGGATCCCGACCCCGACCGAACGGCTCCCCGTTATACTCATGCGTCCCGCGTCTTTGTCTGGACTCTGTGCACAGATTTTAAGGGGTCGACCGGTCTCCCTTTTGCTTATTGCCTTAAATTTAGGTTCGTCGGTCGAGGGTTACAGAGAGAGGTACCTCCAGAGGGGCCACCATGAGTTGTCCGGTGGAGTGCCTTCCCACAGGAGGACTCTATCCACGCCTCTCGATCTGAGTCACGGCACCAAAATTGTTATGAATGCACTCAAGAGAGTGATATGATTCAATCAAAGAAAATTTTATTAATTACAGCAAGCAAGCAATAAGCAAAAATCAGCGCTGGGCGACAGGGGAGTCTCCGCTCCGCCAACTGCCGCGCTTCTAATTTCCGCATTCTCCCTTTTAAGTGATACGGCTTCTGGGTTACGTGTCCTTTCTCGGGTGTCTCTGCGCATGCGTCTCCAGTTGCTAGGGGGTCTTTTCTCTGCCTTCTGGTGGTCGCAGGATGAAGATCAAGAGTCTTCCTCAGTCCTATCCTTTTGACCTTTCTTCGCTGTTCCCTTTTAGGGCTTATCTTGGTAACTTTCTGGAATTCAAGAAAGCTTGCAAGGCTGTAAAAGATTATGCAGGCATCAGCAGCAGCCTTCAACCACATCCTGATTTCACAAAGCACAGTTTTGCAAAGCATCGTATCTATATGTTTAGGCGAACAAAAGGGTCTCTATTTATCACACTCCTGCCCTCCCTAGCAGACACCTGTCTTCTAGAACCAAGACACAGGGACAGGACATGGGCACTGCTGGGGCAGTGCTGACGCCTCAGGGCAGGGCCTGGGAGCTCCAGGCTCCTTGCCCAGGCTCTCTCAAGAACACGCCCAGGCCAAAGCTCAGCACAGAAAACCCCCGTGAGCAGCCCCAGGGTGGCCATGGGCAGGCTGGGGACAAACAGCATGGCTGGGGCTCTGCAAGATCCCTGGGGGAGATGGGAAGGAGCAGCAGAGCAGGGGCTGATCCATCCCCACTGCACTGGATACCCCAGGGCAGTGTCCCACAGCGTCCTCATGGAGCTGCCAACAACATCCCCCCTGTGCAGCCCTGGCCTCTCCCCCAGCTCAGAGAGGTGCCGCATCCTTGCAGGCACAGACACGGCAGCACTGGCTCAGGAGCCCCTGTTTGCACTGCCCAGAGCAGGCATCAACACCCCCATGGTGCTGCTATGGGGAGATGAACCTGAGGGAGCACAAATGCCATCAGCCCCTGGGGCCAGGAAGGGCTGGGGGATGGGATGGAAACCACTCAGGTTTGTTATGGCCTCTGAAGTCAGCCAGAAAGTTTGTTCCCATGAGCTGTGAGTTTCCTGTGCCACTGCAGATGTTGTTGTTCAGAGCCAGGAAATCCCAACCCTCTGAATCGCACCTGGGATAGAGATTGGTGGAACTGCCAGAATGATGAGGACTGGAATGCTGGTGGAAAACCTACACTTTAATTAACCCCATTCCCTGATGGAAAATAATCCAGGAATCTCCTTCCTGCAATTGGAAAAGCAAGGAAACGTTTTTTTAGGAGGTGTCATAGGCACTCCCAGACTGGGGGAATCCCTAACCCATCCTTTCCAGATTGAGGAATGGAAGTTCCTGGGATGAGCCAGGATTAACAAACCCCTCCCTCAGGTGTGTGTTCCAGGATTTTCCCATGTTTTCCCTGCCCAGGTGAGCCATGTACAGCATTCCAAAGGGATGGAGCTGTTAAGTGGGAAATCTATTATTTTCCCACATTTTTTCCCAGCCCAGGTGAGCCGTGTGCAGCATTCCAAAGGGATTGGTTAAAACCAGGAAGGATTTTGTTCCCCGTGGGAATAAAACTGGCTCCAAAACCCTCCCAGAAAGGCCAAATCCCGATTTTAGCAGCTTTTTCCACCTCCACTGGGTGAACAAAAACTGCTGGGTGCGGTGTCACCCACCGACTGGTCCTTGGGGAGATCTTCTCCTCACTCCCCAGATGGTCCTAGGAGGGTCCTGGTCACCCCTTGGATAGCCCTCGCTAAAACACGAGGGGGTTTCCTCAGGGAAGTGACAGACCCGAGAGCGACTTGCTTTCTGCAGCTGGTGTTGCAGGAGACACTTCTTCAGTGAACCGCTGGCAGAGCTCCCTGTTGGGGCGCCACTTGTTGCGGAGAGCGGAGGTGGTCAAGGTGCCATGACCTTCCCAGGGATGCATCTCCTGTGGCACTTCCCCTGGGTGCACAGGCACGCTTGCCTTGCCCCCGTGATTCAGCTGCGAGCCCTTCAAAGGGCTTTTGGAATGGCCACTGTTCCTCGCGTGCTGCCGAAGAAAAGAGATGGGAGGCACCGTGTGGGGCTTCAAAGAGGTCTTTATTTGTCTCTTCCGACGGGTCCCAGAGACGACAACTGGCCTGGGCTCAGTGAGAGCAGGGATTATATAGGAAAAGCAGGGGGCGGGGTGGAGCAACAGGGACAATGGTCAGAGGATTCAGGGGAGGAACAAGGGGGAAGGGCCAACAGGGCAAAAATAATATGCATACAGGGGGAAAGACATGTTGGGAACCACTTAATATGTGGCTGTAAAAATAAAAGCTCCCCATCGAGGCCTTTAGCCTCTGGGGGAGAGTGGTAAGTGAAAGCCTACTATGGGCTCTTCCTCCAGGGGAGAGTGGTTACAGCATTGGCTGCTTCCTCGGTCCCCACAGTTCCCAGTATCTAGTTAACATCACATAGTTGTTTGCATCATTCGGGTCCAACAAAGGGTTTGCAATGGGAAACAACTGGTTTACTGTACCTTGTAAGGCTCCACTAGCAATTTCTCCCTGCACATGTGCTTTGACCATCTTTATCACCAACTCTTTATCTGTTTTCCTTAGCGCTGTCATCATGAAATCACCTCAGTCTGAGTCTCAGTTCTTGACTATTAACTCCAATCTTTTTGCCACTTTGCTAGGGTTTTCTCTATAATTATGAATTTCTTCCTGCCAGTTATTCAGGTCACCAGTAGAAAAGGGGATCTTCACCCACACAGCTTCTCCTGTGGGACCCACTACTTGCCTTAAGACTAAAACTAAAGGCAAAGCTTTCTTATTCCTTGTACATGTTGTCACTGGCATCCCCAAACTTGTCCCCTCACCAGGATTATTCATCTCATTCTCACTTTAATTTAATTGAGGGAGATGAGTGGTTGCTTGAGGGGGAAGGTAGAGCTGGCCTGGAATAACTCCTCTGAGAGTCCTGGACATCTATCAGAGTGTCTTCCTCATGCTTTTTTGCCAATTTCAAACATCTCTGCCCTAAACTACATGCTGAACAACATCTCTTTATTTTCCACCTGTTATCTCTTTCCACAGGAAGGACCAAAGTCTCCTGGGGGTCCAAATCAAAGCCATATTCTTTGTGCCACTCAGGTTTATTCTTCAGGGTAAAAAAATGTGTCTGCACATATCACTTGGTCTCATTTGTCTTCTTTTCTTAAAAATAACATCAACTGTAACAGTGGATGATCATTTAAAGTTCCATTCGGCAGTCCATTTTCACCACTTTCTAATTTTTACCAAGCCTACCATTGGTTACAGTATTTAATCAGATGACCTTGCTTCAAAAAATGACCCTCTGGGATTCCTCCTAAATCTTTCTAATGTGCTAAAATACATTCAAGTGGACTCTTCGTGCCTTGGCCCAGATGTTCCTTGTCTGTGTCACAACTGCAGGTTTAGAATGGCCACCAGCCGGGATGTGTCCCAAGGAGGCCGTGCAAGCTTCTGTGCAAGGCCCCATGCCCTTCCTGCTGCGGCTGCGTCAGCAGCCCTGGGGGCTCCTTCTGCTGCCCTGAGCCAGCAGAGCAGGGCAGCGTTTGCTGATGGTTTGAGCTGTTTCTAAAGATCCTGTCGGGCTGTCTTGGACACCTTGGGCAAGGGATTCCTTCCAACTGGGGCCACTTAGGGGGGATGAGGGTGGAACCAGGGTACATGGCAGTGTGTGCAAGTGCTCTTTGTGACACATGGTCACCATGGGATGGAAATGGACAGGGCGTCAAAGGGTCCTTTGTGACATGTGGTGACATAGGAGCTCATGGTGACAAGACCACGCCACAGTGCTTGGTGCATGCGACGGAACAGGACGCACCAGAGCAGTGCTGTGAGGATCCCCCACACAGTGCACTCGTTTGTGTCTGACCCAGAGCTTTTCCAAGCCCTTATTCCTGCAGGTGACCTCGAGGCCAGACCACAGGACTTGCTGACCTGTGGCTTTGCCAAGGTTTCTCTTCTGCAGGTGCCCTCAAGGGCAGACTGTGGGACTTGGTGACCCAGAGCTTTTCCAAGGCATTGCCCATCCCTGTAGTCACTGCCCTTGAGACCAGACCACAATCCTTGACGAGGAGCCTCCTGTCCTTGTGGCAGGAGCCCTTAAGACCCACGTGCAGGACTTGCTGTCCTGCAGTCTTGCCAGGACTTCAGTCTTGCAGGTGCCTTCCAGGCACGACTGCCGGACTTGCTGCCTCAGAGCTTTTCTGCGCCACCTCTCCTGCAAGTAGCCATAAATCCAGTCACTGCCATGGAGCAGCGACCTCCAAGAGTGCCCAAGCTGGCCTGGGTGGAGAAGGAGGAGGAAGAAGGCCCTGAAGCTGCCCCAGCACAGGAGACTGAAGAGGTGCAGCAGTTCCAGCCACTGCAGGAGGGTGAGTGGCAGAGCTGGGCAACAGGGCTCTGCCTGTGGCCAGCTTGGCCCCATCCCATCCCATCGTGTCCTGTCTCTTTCCATCCCCTCCTGCCCGTTCCATCCCGGGGCTGTCCCTGCCTGGGGATTGCAGGGCTGGGCTCCGTTCTCCGGCCTCTCCAGCAGCCCCTCAGCTCTGGCCACGCTCGCTCTTTGCCAGATGCAGCCATGGACCAGACACAAGAGCAGGACCTTGCTGGTGGCCTTTTCCGCAGAACAGCGCAGGTACCTGCAGCCATCCCCAACTGGGCTGGGCCTGCTGGCTCTGCTCAGCCCAGCACCACGCTTGGAGCACTCCATGGAACATCCCTGATGTTTCTGTCTCCTGCCCTTCTGTTGAAAGACCCTCGAGCTATTCACCAGTCTTCACAGAAGTAATTGTGAATGCCGTTTATTTCTATCTTTAGCACACCTTTTATAGGGTTCTACAGGGTCTGCGGGCAGAGCAAGCTACTATTGGCTAGTACACACAAGTTTACATTCTTATCCTTGTACACAGGAACATTGTTTTACTTTCTACAGGCAAGTTTCAAGGATTTTAGCCTTTAATATTGCGACTTATCCCAGAGGCTGGTTTGTGCAGACAGACCTTTACCAATATATAAAATACAGCAACAATTCCCCCTTTCTCTTTTTGCACAAACCAGGCTTTGGATAAGATAACACACAACTTAAACTGTCATCTCAATTAACATTA
>NW_005087867.1:0-12162 GCF_000331425.1 Pseudopodoces humilis | reverse complement strand
GGCTTGTGCTCAGCAAGCTGCCCAGGGTGCAATTGTGCCGGGAAAATGGCCAGGAGGACCTTGGCCTTTGGTGGTTCTGCTGAAGCCACAAGCCCTGTCCCAGCCAGGAAGTGCCATCTGTGTCCTTCTGCCTGTGTTGCTGCCTGGATTGCTTAGGGCTCTGTCATGATCCGCTAACACAGGCAGGAATCATGAGAGATTCATTTGATCTCACAGTGCAAAAGAGCACAAAGGGATTTAAGTTTAAATCACAGCAATAGTGTACTTTTATTTTAGTGCCAACAAGAGGAGTTGTAGCTGCTATGGTTTTTTGAAGGAGAATTGCTGTAGGTTTATGTGATTCTGGAAGGCCTTGAATTAAAAGGGTCATAATTTCACAGGTAATTGCATTGGTGATTCATAGCCAGTAGTTAATTTTCTGTCATGGATCATTAGCAAGCAGGCAGCTTTGTGCATGTCTTCTTGTAGTTGGTCAGGAGTACCAACTATAGCTACAGGGTCTCCCCTTTCCAATGGATTAAGCCCCGCTGCCCAATAAGCTGCGTGCTGAGTTAGGGACCACGGGTTACATCTGTCTCCTGCTGTTGAGAAGACCCCATGTCCCCAGTACCCACTGACTTCTTGTTCTGTCAGTCAAATCTGCTCTCCTCCAGTGAGAGATACTCGCAGTATGTATTCTGTCTCTGACTTGTGAGGGAGATGCCTGTACTCCTTTTTCAACTTAGCCAATTCAGTAGCAGTGTACGGGATTTCTTTAGTGGTTGTATGCGAATCAAGATCTTCATCATTGATATGATTATATTCTGTTTTAATTAAAGGTTTCAAGCTAGGACAGCAGTGCTCCCCACAATTTTTCATCAGTTAGTTCTTTTTGAGGGTAAATTTGATTAATGAGAGGGGTTTCCCTCTCCACTGTTTCTTTGGTGAATAAGCATTCTTTGGATTTTTAACCCATTCCTTTCTTCGAGCCACTGGCAACAGATGGCTCTCATTCCTTTCTTCATTTAATTGTTTTTGCAAAATTTCAACTAGGTTTTGAAAGGAGTCCATTATAGTTCTGTCCTCACCTTATTGCTTAAAGCAAGTTTCTATAGCTGCTGTAAGACAAGCTCCCAAAACTGAGCAAGTATATATTTTTGCCCAGTTTAAATTTTGTTTCATGTTGTAAGGAACATATTCTATCAATTACATTTTCCAAATTAAACCAGTTATTAAGTGCACACTCTTCCCCTCCCAGAGAAGGTCTGGCACTGTGTTTTGTTAATAGAGCATAAAATGCAGCTTTAACTTCTGCAGTGCAGTTTTCAGTAATTTTTATGAAGGGAAACCACTACAGGGAGGTATAAACTTACATTACACACACAGACAGCTTTCTCTGCATAACCCTTTGCTTTCCTGTATGGGTGAAAAGACCAAATCTGCTTGGGAGGCTGTGATAGATTGGCATTGAAGAAAACAAAGAGAAACACCTAAAGAAGTTAAAACTGCTGGAGGCTGGTGGGAGTTTTTCTCCTGGCCAACAACTGGCCATTTCTAAGAATTGACAGCAGTTTTGGCCATTGAAAAGTGAGATCAACCTGTGAACACCACCTTAATACCTAAGCCTAGATATTTCTTTGTCTCTTTGTTTCCTGGATGTGAAAGGTAACTGAGCTTTAGCTGGCTTCCCGTCCCCTGCCCTGGCCATGCGGCCCGGGCAGGGGAAGGGCTGGGCCTGCCACAGCTCCCAGACGGGAGATGGGGCCTGCAGGGCTTGCCCCGAGCTCTGGCCGGGCCAGGCAGGTCCCTGGCTCAGCTGCAGTTTTTTGCTGTGACTGAATTCACCATAGACTGCTGAGTAAAGAAAGAAAAAGCTCTTGACCTGAGGCGAGCTGAGACAGTGACTTCACTCTCCAGAGTGAATCTTTCATCGCAGACAGCTCCAGCCACTGCTCCAGCAGAGATCACAGAACCATCTACAAAGCCTGAGCAAGATTTTAACCCTTCCATTACCCAGATGAGATTTGCAGATTAATCCTTTTTGGTTTTTTTCAGAGAGAGAAAGAGAGAATAATCAACATGTAAAGAGACTTTATAAACTATCAGAGACAGTAAAGAAAAGAATTAAGCTTCAGAAGAGGTAGAGAATAAGGAGATGCTTTAATTAAGCTGAAATATTTTTCTGTTAAAGCTGTGGAGATGGACAATAGTGTTCTGAAAAAACTTCTTTAATTCATGACAGAGTATATTGGGAGGAATAGAGTGGTTCAAAGTGTGGATTTTGAGCAAAAAGTAAAGTGGTTGTGATACAGTGAGGTGCTGAAACAGAGGGAGAGAAGTAATAGTTGAAGATTTGTAGCTTTGTAGAGTCAAAGATAAAACTTCTTTTTCCAGAGAAGCTCACATTGACAACTGAAGAGAACTTTTGCCTTTGAATAACTTATCCTTAAAAATGACATCCCTAGACTCATTTGGCCGCAGACACGGGGGGGTGTAGCCTCGCCTCGGCCAGCGCCCTGGCGGTGGAAGCCTGGGGCGGGCTCGCCTCCTCTGTGTGCCCTCCCGGCACAGACCAATGGGGGGGTGCTTGAACGGGGGGCTGCGCTGGCCCTGGGGGATGCCTCAGGGTTGGTCCCATGTCCATGCTGCGGCTGGGCCGTGCCCTGCCCCATGGTGGGGGATGGGCTGGGCCTGGGCCCCGTGCCAGATTCGTGGGGCGTGGGGGCGGGTGCTGTGGACGCCGGGCCGGGTTCTGCCGGCCCCATGCTGCCGGTTTTCCCCCCTGCGAGCCCGGGTTGTTCCCTGGCAGCAGAGCAGGACAGTGCCGCGTCTTCGCAGGCTGTGCCTTTACCAGCGCCCCGGTCCCCCCCCACGCCAGGAGCAGGCTGTGCCGAACTGCCTTCAACCCCTGCCGCCTCGGGTTCCCAGGCATCACCCGAGCCTGTGGCTGGAGCCGGTCCTCCCCCATCGCCTCCTGTGGTTGTGGCAGACCAAGGTCCTGAGCTGTTTACCACTGGCTCGGGTGGTGCTTCCGTGGGGGCGAAGCCGGTGGCCTTGACGGACCAGGGGTCCCAGGCTGCTGGAGCCTCTTCAGCTGGCCTGTGGACCTTGTCCTCTCATAAAATGACTGTGCAGCTGAGCGTATCAGGCATTCCATGTGCTTCCGAATGCTTTGATCCGGTGGGTGAGGGCATGAGTGCTCTTCTTGTGGCATGGTTGAGTACCACTGCTCAGGGCATCATTGCTCACCTAGGGGACGTTGATTCGGATTTCCTGGGGTGCATTTCTGCCATGGGTTCCACACTCCTGCCTCCTGTTCCTATCCCTGAGGGACCCAGATTTGCTCACCTTCTGCCTTTTCAGTTTTATGTTTGCAGAGCTGAGAACCAGCTGCAGGGAGATGGTGGCTTCAGGTTCCTTGGACCTCCCTGGGTTCACGGACTGCTGTTCTGACAGCCAGGGATCATCCTGAACGGGTCTGCACTCTGTCCGTCCTTGGTGAGATGCTGTCAGATGCTGACCACGACACAACTGTCTCCCTTGTTTGGTCTATTAAAGGGGGACTCTGATTTAAAGTCACCTCTGACACTGACCCCACAGGCACAGTAGATGCTGGAGGAGGTTCTGCGAGCAGTTTCTGCTCCTCAAGTTTATTACATTAATCTTTCCATTGATGTCGCTGTTTTGTTTTTAGGTTTTTTTTAGAGAGTCATGAGGCTGGATCAGCCCAATTGATAGAATTACAGGCTGCTGTCATAGCATTTCATAAGTTTTCCCAGGCACCTTTCAATTTGGCCATGGATTCTGCCTCCGTGACCAAATTGAGAGCCATCCACAAGCAGGTGTTGATGTTGGACATTTGTTTAATTTATTTTTTGGGGTTTCTGTTGTTTTTCTGGGTTTTTTGTTTGTTTTGGGTTTTTTTTGTAATAACGAAAGGGTGCGATATCACCCTGAAATTACAGCCTTCTGATTGTATGGAGTATTGTATTTTCCTGTTATTTATCCTTTTGATTGTTTATAATGTTGCTAGTTTCTTTGTTCATTTTTCTCTTTTCTTTTTGTTTAAACCAAAAAGGGTGAGATGTCACCCTGAAAACTCAGCTTCTGAGCTTGCTGACATGGTTTTCTAAAGACTTTCCCAGGACAGTAACTGTAAACATAGATATGTGTACATTCTTTCTGTTACATGTCTTGTGATGGGCATCTCTCATGGCCAGTGCAGTGAGAAAGTGTTATCCTGACCATCCAATCCCTGGCCGTGGTCAAAAGCCTATAAATCCTGGGAGGAAAAATAAACTTTCTCTTTCTTTCACCACACCTCGACCTGTGTCCGCGTGATCTATTCATTTTCAGTGGTAACAGTAAAATATTTTATAATCTTAGATAATTCAGGGATTTAGAAAGGTATTTGGATTTTGCAAGCCTGGGAAATATAGGCCCTGGAAATGTTAGGCCTTGTACTTGCTAAAGGTCATGTGAAACTGCACCTGTGTAGTCTGAATATGAAAACTGATACAATTGTTACATGTGATTAGCTATAATTATTGTTTAAAGAACATGAGGAACAATGTTACGGGGCTGGGGGGATCACGAGAAATCCATGCTTGGGTAAAATAAATGCATACAATTGAACAATGTAAGTTTAATAATTAATATGTAAGTTATGTAATGATAGAGTATAAAAACATGTTCAACTCCAAACCTAGAGGGGTCAGATTTGAGTATGTGTACCCCTGACACCCAGAGCTCTTCAATAAAGCACCTTCATATAATCATTCTGTGATTATGTCTGTTCCTGAATGCTAACATTTTGGTGACCTAGATGGGACCTTGTGAGTGCTGCTGAGCGAACTCGCGACCTCATCACACTCCAGCCAGCACCGAGGGAATCTCAGGGAGTCCATCAGCCACGACCGTATCTGCTGCTCACAGCTTCCCCAGGAGAGAAAGGTAAGGTGCTTTACTTTGGTTAGGGTGCCTGCCAATAAGACACAGTGAAAGCTGCATGTGGTTGGGCTAAAGGAATTCCTGTCGTTACTGCCTAGGTGCTGTCCGTCAGTTATAGTTGTAGTTACACTATGGTGAAGCTTAAAAAGGGATTTTGGGCTGCAATGCTCCCATGCCAGGTACTTCTCCTTTGGGGTGTTTATTAGCACATTGGAAACAAGGTAACTTTGGGGAAGAATTACATAAGACTAAGTTAATTTCGGCAAGACCTCCCCACAGAAAAAGACCCCAGCGACCCTGTCTCATCCGTTGGTAGCTATAACCCCCCCTCTTCTCTCTCTCTTTACTTTGTTTTCTTTATCTCTCCTCTCTCTTCCTCTCCTCTATCACATAACCCTTGTTGGCACTAAAATAAAGGAACATTATTGTTGCGATTTAAACTGAGATCCCTTGGTGTCCTTTTTGCACTCTGAGATCAAACGAATCTCTCACAACTCCCACTTGTGTTAGTGAATCGTGACATTTAAACTGAAGTCACAGACAGGATTTTTGACAGACAGAAGGGGCTGCAGGTTTGTTGTGCAGTCTGTATTTGGGGAAGGACGTCTCGCTCCAGCTGCACCTAGCCTGACACTCCCAAAAGAGTGAGCAGTGTATAGAAAGCAAGGGGGACGACTCAAATTTCCTGCAAACTGCACACACCGAGGTGAAAAGCACCCCATACTCACTTGAGGGCTCTGCCTGCAGAATTTTGCAAAAGATTTCTTAGTACAAAAGGGCAAGACTGTTGTTTTTTGTTGTGTGTATGAATTTTGACTGCATGGTGTAGCAAAGAGACAACCAGAATTTTAAACAGAAAGAGTGCCTCCCAAGCAGATTTGGTCTTTTCACCCATACAGGGAATCAAAAAGCTGTGTGTGTGTATATAATTTAAGTTTATACCTCCCTGTAGTGTTTTTCTCTTTGTAAAAATGACTGAAAACAGCAATGAAGAAGTTAAAGTTGCATTTTATTCTCTGTTAGCAAAACACAAGGCCAGACTTTCTCTGGGCGGGGAAGAGTGGATGTTTAATAATTGGTTTAATTTGAAAAATGTCATTGATAGAGTATGGTTTTTTTTACAACAAGAAACAAAATTTAAACTGGGCAAAAATAAAACTATACTCTGCTCAGTTTTGGGAGCTTGTTTTACAGCAGCTATAGAAACTCACTTTAAGTGAAGAAATGAGGAAAAAACTATAATAGACTCCCTCCAAAACATAGTTAAAATTTTGCAAGAACAATTGGATGAAGAAAGGAGTAAGATCAATCTCTTGTGAGCAGCCCTCCATGTTAAAAATTCAAAAAATGCTGGCTTGCTAAAAGAGACAAGAGAGGAAAACTCCTCTCATTAATCAAATTTACCCTCAAAAGGAGCTAACTTGGATAAAATTGTGGGGAACACTGGCATCCTAGTTTGAAACCTCTAATTAAAACAGAATATAATTATATCAGTGATAAGGATCTTGATCCATATATACCCACTAAAAATATAAAAAAAGAAAAAAAAAAAGAAAAAATGGGAGTACTGGCATCTCCCTCACGAGTCAGAGACAGAATACGTATTCCGAGTGTCTCTTACTGAAAGTGATCAAATTGATCGTTGAGAGAACGGGAAGCCAGTGGGTACTGGGGACATGGAATCTTCTTAACAGTAGGAGACAGACGTAACCCATGGTCCCTAACTCAGCACGCAGCTTATTGGGCAGAGGGGCTTAACCCCTTGGAAAGGGGGGACCCTATAGCTATAGTGAGTACCCCAAACCAACTACTGAAAACATTCACAAAGCTGCTTGCTTGCAAATGATACACAAAAGAAAATTAATTGCTGGTTATAAATCACCAATGTTGTTACCTGTGAAAACTGAAATTATGACCCCTTTAATTCAAGGCCTTCCAGAATCACTTAAACCTACAGCAATTTTTCTCAAAAAAAAATTAAAATAAATATAACATCTATAACCCCTGTGGACAGATTAGATAGATTTCTTGGGAACCTGACTGATCGAGCAGGTTCCACTATTCCTGGGTTTACTCTCTTCACCACCCCCTCTCAGCTGACAGGTTCACAACTGCGTTCACCTGCTAGGTACCATAAAGTTTGGACTTGGAGCAAAGTTGCAAAAGAGCTAATTAATTACAGTAGAAATTATGGACCTGTAAAAATCCCAGAAGAAAAATCAGAGAAAGCAAAGGGTGTTAGATACATTGGTTCTCTTAACGAAAACCCAGAAAAGTGAAAACAAATCTCAAACTGCCCGTATTGGTGGTCACAAGAGATAAAGAAGGGGTCCCCAGAAATGTAATGGATGGCTTATCTCTTAAAAGTTGAGTAAAGTAGTTTCTAATTGGCACTGTCCCAAGCTCATTGTATCGAATTGCCCCACTGTATAACCCAGCACACCTCCATAGGCTCTGGGCCGTGAGCCAAAGCAGTCTCCTTCTCAGCTTCTGGGAGTGGAGCCCAAACAGCCTTAGAATCAGGGAAACTGGTAACTCTGCCTCTCATGGGTGAGCAGAGAGGCAGAAGTTGGTCGTATTTCAAATGCCCACTAGAAATAATAAAACTGGATCAATACTGATCACAGCAATAGTGGGTCACAAACGTGCACGTATTACTTCTGTAGTTAACACTAGAGCCCAAATTTCTGTGTTGACCAAATACAGACTAGTACAGGATTTGAAAGCAATAAATAGAATAACTAAAGATGTTTACCCAGTGGAAGCTAATCCTTAGACGTTGTTGACATCCGTGAAAAAGAAATACAAATGGTTTACTGTAATTGATTTAAAAGATGCCTTTTTCTACATACCCCTTGACAAAGAAAGTAGGAAACTGTTTGCCTTTGAATGGGAAAATCCAGAAAATGGAAGGAAAACTCAGCTCACCTGAACATGACTCCCACAAGGATACAAGAACAGTCCAACACTATTTGGAAGCCAGCTGGCTAAGAAGCTGGAAATTTGGACTGAGAACGGGCAAGTTCTGAGAGAACAATATCTGCTGTTACAGTATGTTGATGATATACTGATAGCTACAGAAGAGAAAACAACCTGCATAAAGGTAACAATTGAAATTTTAGATCAAATGGGAATGGGAGGATATAAGGTGTCTAAAGAAAAGGCACAAATTGCCTGGCAGACTGTGATTTACCTGGGATATGAAATCTCACAGAGGCAACGTAAGCTGGGTACTAATCGTTGTGGTAGTGCATATTTCTGGGAGTTACTTAGTTCTGTGTGAACCCTCCCTGCAGCTTTGACGTGTTTTTCCCCTCCCTCCCTGTCCCTGGAATGTTATCCCATTGGTTGGTGTTATATGTCTCCCCGCCCCTGTCCCGAGGTTTGAAAAAGTCTGGGAAAGAGACAGCCTGTCTCTTCTCCCCCCTGGAAGCCAGCCAGAATAAACATCCTCCATTACCCCGGAGGGAGAAGCAGACCTTTTTGGTCTTTTTCTTGGTCGTGAAGAATCTCTCTGACCCCCCCCTCGACAGAGCTAGCCTGGATTACTTCGGGGGGGCAAAGGGAAGATTACTTCAAATCGTATTCAAGCTATTTGTGCTCTTCCAGAACCCCAGAACCTGCATGAGCTGTGAGTTTTCCTTGGCATGACAGGGTGGTGCAGCCACCTGGATCATGGACTATGGACTAATTACAAAACCCCTGTATGAAGCCCAAAAGACGCAGCCATTTACCTGGGGCAAACCACAGAAGGAAGCCTTCCTCAAAGTGAAGGAGGCATTGACAACTGCTCCGGCATTAGGATTGCTTGATTTATCCGAAGATATTCACCTGTTTGTGCATGAAAGACTACACCTAGCACTGGGAGTGCTGACCCAACGTTTGTGAAGCTGGGAAAAGGCCAGTAGGCTACTTCTCCAAACAACTTGGCAATGAGAGTGCCGGATAGCCTTCATGCATACGGGCAGTTGCAGCCACTGTGATGCCAATACAAGAGGCTAGGAAACTCATGATGGGTAGACACATAGATGTCTATGTGCCACACATGATGACCACTGTTTTAGAACAAAAGGGGGGCCATTGGCTATCTCCAAGCAGGATGATGAAATTCCAGGTAATCCTGACTGAGCAGGATGATGTCACACTAAAGACAACTAACCTTTTGAATCCAGCTTTGTTCATAGGTACCACAACTGAAGAAGGCCCATTGGAACACGATTGTATGGAAGTGATAGAACACATCTGTTCAGCTACAGCAGATTTGAAAGATGTCCCACTGGAACAGACGGACTGGGAGCTGTTCATAGATGGAAGCAGTTTTGTGGAGGACCAGATACGCTGGATATGTGGTAACAACAACAGGTGAAGTGGTGGAGGCAAAGGCCTTGCCAGCAAACACATCTGCCCAACAAGCAGAACTGTTGCCTTGACCAGGGCATTAGAGCTGAGTGAAGGGAAGAAAGTAAATACATGGACAGATTCAAAGTATGCTTTTGGAGTGGTGCATGTACACGGGGCACTGTGGAAAGACAGAGGACTGCTGTCTTTTCAAGACAAGCACATTAAACATCAAGATACAGTCCTGCAATTGATAAAAGCAGTACAAGAGCTGGAGCAAGTAGCAATCATGCACTGTAAAGCTCACCAATCAGGAAGCTCCAAAATTCATGAGGGAAATAGGAAAGCAGACTGGACAGCCCGACAAGCTGCTCAAGAAGTGCAAACTGCAATGGCATTGATACCTTTAAAAACTCATGTATCTCAATTCAATTTACCTCCAGAACCAAAATGTTCAATAGAAGATGAGAAATTGGAATGCTCACTGAATGCAGAGAATTCAGAAGGGTGGTATGTGACTACACAGGGATAAGTAGTGGTACCCCCCTTGATAATGAGAGAAGTTCTACAAATTAAGCCTAACAAATGTCATTGGGGTGCAGAGGCATTGGTGAAATTGTTAAAACAAAATTTAATTTCAGTATGGATGTTAACAATGGCAAAATCAGTAATGTCAAAATGTGAAATTTGCTTAAAGAGCAATCCAGTGGCTAGACAACAGGCACAATTAGGGAAAATTCGGGTAGGAGTAGAACCAGGAGATTATTGGCAAGTAGATTTTGTAGAATTACCAAGAACTCGAGGATACAAATATCTATTGGTAGGGGTTGAACATGTTTTCAGGATGGCCAGAAGCTCTTCCCTGTCACACAAATCAAGCAAAGGAGACAGTCAAGTTGTTGCTGCAAGAAATCATTCCAAGATTTGGGGTGCCTCTAGGAATATCGTCAGATAGGGGCCCATATTTCATAGCCACAGTAGTAAGGGAGGTGAGTTGGTTGCTGGGAATAGCTTGGGATCTCCATACACCATGGAGACCCCAATCCAGTGGACAGGTAGAGAGGATGAATCAGACCTTGAAGAGGCAAATCAGCAAAATATGCCAAGAAGCTAAATTGCAGTGGCCACAAGCTCTACCAATAGCACTGCTGAGGATTTGGATAAAGCCTAGAAGCAGGATGTCAGTCAGTCCTTATGAGATATTGTATGGGAAAACATAGGAATCCCCTGAACCTAATCCAAATGTACATGTCACAAGGAAGCAAGAGTTGTATAATTAAGTTCTGTCTCTTGGAAGAGCTCTAGCTCGACTTTGGAGCACCCTTGTGTGGAATAGGCCACTGACTCTTGAGAATCCAGTTCATGACATCCACCCGGGAGATGAAGTTTATGTTAAAAGCTGGAACGAAGAACCACTAAAAGAAAGGTGGAATGGACCCTATCAGGTACTGTTAAGTACCTTGACAGTGATCAAAGTAGCTAGACTGGATCCCTGGATAAATTACACCAGAGTGAAGAAGGTTTCCCCTGCACTGTGGACTGCGCAAACTGTACGACCAACAAAACTGCAGATAAAGCGGGTTTGATTGTTTCAAACGTCTGGGTTGCTAGTGACTGTAATGGTGATTATTTTATGGTCTTTAGTGCCATTAGTTGGAATCAATGTTACTTTGGTATGTGAAATGCAAAATGATCAGCTGACAACTCTTCATTTTAGAATGAAGAAGGATGTGGGGGTGCAGCCAGAAACACAAGTGATAAAAGTCTCTAATACCATTCAGGCAGAAAATGTGATGATTAGATTAATTAAAGATTTTGCCTACGTGCAAAACACTAGCAAAATAACTGCCTGTCTGCCAGTAGCAAAGGCAGCAGGAGACCAAATAAATTGAGGAATTATACCATTGAAATTACCTGAAATACAAAAGAATAAAAATGAAAATGTGAGCTATGTATTGCAAATAGATTGCGAGTACTGAAATCAGACGGTGTTTGAAAATGCTGTGAAGCCAAAGTATTGATCTCTATGGGATTGTCATGAAAATGGAGGAAAGTATGAACCAAAACTAGGCTGGTATGGGCGATTAGGAAATAATAGGTGGTGTTATAAAAAGATAGCAAAGGTTATAAAAGAAAAGATTCCAGTATCGAAATAAAAGTGTAAAGGACAGGAAGGAAAAGATCGGGCTGAAGCTTGAGACAGTGCATGGTCAATGAGTGTGCTTCAGAAATTCCAATATATGGCAGATAGCCCTTGGTGCATTAAGTGGGAAGGCTCTGAAAATGAAACATATCCAGAAGTATGGAACACTGCAAGCAGTAGTAGAAAGGAGGCAGACAAAGTGAATTGGTGGATATGTAACAAAACTTATGACTGTACTTCTGATGATGAAGAAATAAAACAAATGCCACCGCTAGTGGTAGCTCTGCGAATTGGATGTACCTGCAGAGGAATTAAACATAAACAAGGTGAAATAAATGACAAGATAGGACAAGTGATCCAAAAGGTGGTATGGGGCAGAAGTACAATTCAGAGTCCAGGCCAATTTGTATGGTCAGCAATCAATGGCACCTGGACAACATATTTGCCTGTAAGTGGAAAAGTAAAAGAGATTACTTTAGGCCTCCCCACCTTATGCCCAATTTGGAAAAGGTCCCCATTTAAAGGAGAACATGAACTTCTGCAAATAAGCACAAGACGAGAAGTTCAAGAAAACAAAATTGAAGATGAAGAAAGATGGCAAGAACCCTCCAGTAGTATAAAATTTGAGTGAGCTCTGGAATCCTTGTTTAGTCCAATAGCAAATGACAATAATAGAAATATGTACAAACTTACAGGTCAAGTAGAAAGATTGGCAAGAGTCACCAAAGAGGGATTTAGAGAGCTAAATGTAC
>NW_005087865.1:63626-75284 GCF_000331425.1 Pseudopodoces humilis | reverse complement strand
CATTACCAGCTTGCTGCCATACAGATGCTGCCACCACCCAAAGCAAGGTCCTGTGTCCCTGAAGGGACCCGCCCTGCTCTGTGGCCTAGACTGAAGGTGGGTCCCTCCTGTCAGGGAAGGGCCCGGCGCAGCTCTTCTGTTCCAATAAAGAGATGGAGCTGTCACCCCAGTGTCCTAGCGACACCACCAGCAAAGACCACACAGCACCAGCCCTGGCTGTGCTCCATGTCCAGGAGCAGGTGGGGCTGACCACAGTGTCAGGGGCAGGGGCTGCTGTGACCAGCTGCAGGGCCCTGAGGGGCTTGGGGGAGTCCATGTTGAGCGTCCCTGGGATGAGGGCACATTTCCTTCAGTGGCATCACCTGGGTCTGAACCTTCTTCAGTGCCATGCCCAGGAAAAGAGGCAACCATCAAGAGCATCTCCCAGGACACTGCCTGACCATCAACGTCAGCAGGCAAAACCAAGATTTTGTTTACCACTGACCCTTTGATGAAATCAAAGATTTACAGTCAGGGCAGTTCACTAGTACAGATGGGAGTATTTCACTCTGGGAAGGGGCTCCTGTCACTTCACAATTTCCATCCCCCACCTGGAACCGCAGAACATCAGACAGCCCTGCTCCTCCAGCGGCCTTGTCCAGCCTGGTGAGGGAGGAGGCAGAACTGGAGACCTGTTACCTCTTCAAAAGCCAGAAACCAAAGAGAGAGAGAAATTCCCGGGATTAAGTTTTAAAGGGTGGTGCTCACAAGTTGATGTCACTTTTCAATGGTCAAAACTACTGTAAGTTCTCAGAAATGGCCAGGTATTGGCCAGGAGAAAAAAACTCCCATCAACCTCTAGCAACCTTAACTTCCTTAGCTGTTTCTCTTTTTATCTTAAATGTCAGTCTATCACACACTACAGCTGTGAAAGCCTCAGTATTCCCCTCTCTGAAAACACAGCAGTGACAGCCCCAGTGTTCCCCTGTCCATGACACCACAGCTGTGACAGCCCCAGTGTTCCCCTCTCTGTTACTCCACATCAGTGACAGCTCCAGTGTTCTACTCTTCGTGACACCACAGCACTGACAGCCCCAGTGTTCCCATCTCTATGACACCACAGCAGTGACAGCCTCAGTTTCCTCCTCTGTTTGACACCTGTTGTGGTTTTAAAGCATTAGTTAGAAAATCCCTGGAAAACTTCTTCATTTCTTGCTGTTAGATGTGGATTATGAGAAGGGCAAAAGAAGCTTAAAACTTGAATAAAGTAAGCTTATTAACCAAACTACAAGGATAAGAAACCAGAAACAAACTTCCAGAAACCCTTTTTCCCCACCACCCAACCATTCCCATTTTTAACTGACAACATAGAGAAAAAAATTACCTGGTGGTTAAAACAGTTCTAATTTTGCTATAGTCTTTTCACCTTTTCACCTTTTCTCTTTGTTGAGAAAAAGAAGTTCTCTTTTGTTAATCTATGGAGTTTTTCACAAGAAAAACATTTTCTCATGGCTTCCTACTGCTCTGATGCCAGCCACCCAGAAAACTCTGCCATCAGTCCTTTCCTCCCATTTCACACCACTCTGAGCTGTGTTCATGGGCCATGATTCAAGGGGTGTCATTTGAAGGATGAGATCTTCAAAGTTCTCTTCATTTGTCTCTGTGATCATCTCTGGAAACAGAATTTTTTTCTTTGACTCTTAAGAGCCACAAATCTTCAACAACTCTCACTTCTCCTTTTCTCTTCCAGCATCTCATAGGATTACAATGACTTCACCATTTACTCAGCTTTATCAATGAATTACTTTTGCTCACATCTACACTTTGAAATGCTCCATTCCCCCCAAAATACTGTTTCAGGAATGAAAGGAGTTTTTTTAGAACATTATTGTCCCTCTCCATAGCTTGAACAAAAGAAAATTTCAGCTTATTCAGGCATCTCCTTCTTCTCTTCCCATCTGAGGGTTAATTCCTTCCCTTGCTGGCTTTGATTGTTGATGCTGTCTCTTTACGTGTTGATCCCTCTATCTTCCCCTCTCTTTAGACAAAAAATTAATCTGCAAGTCTCATCTGGCTAGTGAAAGGGTTAAACTCTTGCCCAGGCCTTGGGGATGGAGCCATGATCTTTTCTGGGGCAGCGGCTGGAGCTGTTTGCCATGGAAGTTTTCGGTAGCTGCTCTGGAGGAGTGTGGCCACTGTCTCAGCACGCCACAGCTCAAGAGCTTTCCCTCCCCTTCCTTGGTAGTCTCTGGTGAAAACCAGCAGCAGTAGAAACTGCAGCCCAACCAGGAAACGACCTGGCCTGGCAGCACCAACCTACAAGGCTCAGTGAGCCCTGCGAGGGCTTCAGCCCCTCTGGGAAGGGGCTCCTGTCACTTCACAGTCTCCATCCCCCACCAGGAATCGCAGAACTCTGGCCAGCCCCGCTCCACCCTTGCGGCCTTGTCTGGCCTGGGGGTGAGTAGGCTTTACCAGAGCCCTGTTACCTCTTCAAAAGCGAGAAACCAAAGAGAAAGAGAAATTCCCAGGCTTAAGTTTTAAAGGGTGATGTTCACAGGTTGATATCACTTTTCAATGGGCAAAACTACTGTCAGTTCTCAGAAATGGCCAGGTATTGGCCAGGAGAAAAATCTCCCATCAGCCTCCAGCAACTTGAACTTCTATACCTGTTTCTCTTTTTTTCTTAAATATCAACCTATCACACAGCACAGCAGTGACAGCCCCAGTGTTCCCCTCTCTCTGACACCACAGCCGTGACAGCATCAGTGTTCTCTTCTCTGTGACACCACGGCAATGAGAGCCCTATGTGTGCACAGTTATGCAGTGAGACTCAATGGCCCATTACCAGAAGATATCCCCCTGGAGGGAGGATGGGTGGTGGAAGAGATAAAGAACACTGCCTCACCTGGTTTTAACAGCTGGCCCATTAACAGAGGACATCCCCCAGTTATGAGGGATGGTCATGAAAGAGATAATGAAAACTGCCCCACCAGGTTTTAACAGATGGTGATAGAATACGTACTTTTGGTTACATCTTGCATTGCAGCCCGAGACATGGGGTCCATAAAACCTCCCAACACCAAAATTCAGCCCTGACAATGCCTCCCAGGAGTTCCCCATCTAGGTCTTTCCCCTTTGGTGTTCAGGGATTCCCCCTGTCTCAGTGGCTGAGGTTCCTGCTTGTTCTGGGGGTCCGCTGTCTACTCGGTCCCTGCCCTCCCCGGCTGCTGGGAGTCCCAGGAATCTGAAAATTTCCCCCCCTTTCCACCTCCCCACTTAGGGGTGCTTGGATGCCCCAGTATCCTCCCTAGGGGCATTTTCAACTCAGCTTTGGAGTTCTTCATTCTCCAAAAACACCCCCCCGCCAGAAAACCCAACCCAGGGACCCCCCTCCAGGATATCTGGAGATTCCCCTCCCCAGTCACCTATGGGATAGGGGGGTCATGGTCCCACAGGAGCTATGACAGTTGCCATGGAAACAAACCATGGCAACAGGGGGCTGTGCTGGTTGCCATGGAAACGGACCATAGCAACAGGTCCTGGTGATGGTTGCCTACTAAGGATCAGATTTGTCACAGGCCCTCAGAGGGGCTCCATGAGGACATTCCAAGAGTCTCCAGGCTGTTCAAGGGCCAGAATGTCACAGGCACAGACAGGAGCTCCACAGAGACCTCCCAGGGGTTTCTGGGGATGCTGAAGAGCTGTGTGGTCAGATGCAGTCCCAGCAATTCCATGGTGATATCCCAGGAATCCTCAGGCTGCCAAAGAGTCACAGACACTCCCAGGACTTCCTGTCATGGGTAGAGTGGGAGCTTCAGGCAAAAGCTTTATTTCATTTTTGGAGAAACTCCTGCTGAGTCATGAGGTGGAGAAATGACACCAAACAGCCACCAGGGATCCTCAAACCCCTCCAGGATGCCTCAACTTATAAATTCCTTCAGAGAGATGAGTCTGAATGGCTGGATCCAATCCCAGCCCCGGAATATGTCAAAGGTTTATGTGTAAAAGGTTGTACTGGTGGAATTGAACTGTAATGCAACTTGTCTCACAGGATTAATAAGGTGATACCAGATATATTTACATAAATACAGCTGTGATTTATTCTGATCATGATAAGACAGAAATATTTATTTATACCACTGAGTAAATTAAAAAAATATTTATTCCAGATTATAGGAGCTATAACAATTATTAGACTATAATGCTCTAGGAAGCAATTTTGAAATAAACAGGGCCTTGCTGGAGTTGTTTGAGCCCATTCCAGGCAAAGCTTCCTGCTACAGCAGGAACTGCCTTTCCTGTGCCATGGCCAGGGCAGATCCCGCTGCAGGAAAAGCCCCAGGCCAGCTCCAAGCCAGGAAAGGGCTTGGGCACAAGTGCAGAGTGCCATGCTGGGAGCTGTGCCAGGTACAGCCTGAGGCACCAAAGGCACCTTGACAGCAGCAGCTGCTTCCAGGGCATGGCCAGAAGGTTCCCTTGGCAACCCAGCCTGGTGGCCAGCACTGCAGAGCTGCTGCTTCAGGGCTCATTTCTGTCTGGGCTCTGAAAAGCCACTGCTGCTCCAAGAGCCTGACTGGGAAGCAATTGGCCCCAGCACCCTGGGGACAAGATAATAATGAAAAAACTCTTCATTCCAGCAGAGACAAGGCAGGGGCAGAGGAAAGGGGAGAGCCAGGCCCAGAGGACACGGCTGCAGTGGTGATGTCTCTGAGGTCACTGCCACTGCAGCAGCCTGGCTGGCCCTCAGCAGACATTCTGGCCAGGTGTGTTGTGAGGGCACCCAGCACATCAGAGAACCCACACAACAGCAATTCCATCCTTGGGGACAAGTGGGCACTTTCACTATGTCAGGTGACACAGAGCTCCTGCTCTTGGAGCAATTCCTGGGATGGGGCACCCATTTCTTTGTACAAGCAGTTGCAGTTTTGTGCCACTCTCATTGCACAATATTTTCTCCTAACCAATCCAAATACAGTCTTGTTCACTTTAAAGATATTGATCCTTGTTTATTCACTGCAAGATTTGGAGGAAAATAACTTTGACTAGTGTTTCCATTTCTATAGACCATGAAGAGGACCCAAAGGTCTCCCAGGATGGGGTCTGGAGGCCTCCTCACATAAGCAGCAGGTAGAGGCTGAGGGCTCTGGGCTGTGTACCTGAAAGGCCCTGCCAGAGGCAACTTGTGCAGCCCTTTGGCCATGGCTGCTGGCCCTGGGCCTCAGGCCAGCAGGGGACAAGTGACCCTGGCAGTCCTGGGGCCTCATTGCCTCCTTGTTCCTGCTCAGCAGCCTGGCAGGGGCTGCCCCATGGTCCTGCCCTTGGCATTGCACATCCCCACATGCCAGTGCCCCAGGAAGAGCCTGAAAAGTCCTGGTGCTGTGTCTGTGCTGCTGAGCTGGGCCGGGCTCCTGGCCCAGAGGCAGCTCCTGGCAAGGGCAGAGCTGCAGAGAGACAGCTCTGGCCAGGAGCAGCTCCTGAGCACAGCCCAGCAGGGCTGGAGCCTGCCAGGGCATCTCAGGGACACAGAGAGCAGGCCCAGACAGAGCTGCCAGGGGCTCAGCACTGGCAGGGGCTGTGGGATGTCCCAGAGGGGGCTGTGTCCCAGCGGCACCTCTGTGGCTGTGTCCTGGAGCCCCAGAGCAGCTGTGATGTCAGAAACAGGCTGTGTGACAGCTCAGAGTGGGTTGTGTGAGGTCACAGATGGGGCTGTCACATCACTGAGTTTGGTGCGTGAGGTCACTGAGCAGCTACGGCATCACAGAGGGGATTCTGTGACATCATAGAGCAGGCTGTGATGTCAGATTGTGGCTGTATGACATCACAGTGTGGGCTGGGTGATGGAATTAGTGGGTTGTGACATCACAGACATTACTATAACATAAGAGGTTGAATGTACGTCATCACAGAGAGGGTTCTGACATCACAGAGCAGGTTGTGATATCACAGTTGCTTTATGACATCACAGAGCTGACTGTGATGTCTCAGTGTGGACTGTGACATCACTGCTTGATTGTGAGACATCACAGAACATGCTGTGAAGTCACATGGTGGTAATGTGACATCATAGAATGGGCTGTGACACTGTGTTGTGATATCCCAGAGTGGGCTGTGATGTCACAGAGCAGACATTACAATTGCAGAGGGCATCTCTGTGACATGAGACAGCAGGCTGTGACATCACAGAGCAGCTCTGTGACATCACAGTGTTCCCTGTGACATCACAGAGAAGAGTTCGTGATGTCAGAAAGAAAGCTGTAACATCAGAGATTGAGTTCTGCCATCTCAGAGGGGCTGGGACATCACAGACCAGGCTGGGACATCCCTGAACAGCTCTGGGACATCCCAAGGGCTGTGGGGGTGGGACAGGGGGACAGGGACCCCCCAACAGAGTCCCCGTGTCCCCCAGGGACAGACCCTGGGCCAGGGCTCCTTCACCCTGTCACAAATGAGAGGTTGAGAGTGTTTAAAAAATCCCTGGCAAGGGAGTAGCAGAAACCAGATTTAATATTAAGTGCCAGCAGCACAAAGTACCTTGGCAAGAGTCACTCTGCTCCTGCCTGGACACTTCAGGCACAGTAAGCAAACAAAGCAACAACAAAACTAAACAAAATCCAGGCAATCCAACCAGAAATGAACCCAGAACCGTCCGTGTGTGTGAGTGTTTGAGCTTAACAGAGCTCAAACTTAACAGGACTTCACTTATACCTTAATTTATACCTCAAACATCACAATTTAGCAAAAGCACTTAACAGTATTTAAGCTGACTTATAACATATGACTTCAGGATTTAACAATATTCAACTTCGTTTACTGTTGGAGTCAGAGGCACTGAGAGTGTGCCCTTATCTCTGATACCTGGCTCTGACACCCAAGAAAACACTGAATTTCATATAACACCATGAAAACAACTGTTAAATAGAAAAACTAGGTGTGTAAGTGTGTAAATTAGAGAGATTTCTTATGTCACTGTGTAAAAAAGTTAAAGTTTGGAGTTTAGACTAGTTTAGAAAATAGAGGACAAGATGGAGGATTCAGGGTGTTGTCTATTTTCCTTCTTTCTTTTTCATCTTCTTCTAGAGGTTTTTGGATAGTAGTAAGGTATTGGATAAAGAATGCAGCATTGCAGCACACAGATGTTGGGTCATTGGGTCACCAAGGAAAATAATTTCCTTGGCATTTGTTAATTGGTTAAGTAGACATATAAAAGACTTGAAGAAGATCTTTGTTAGTAATTTTGCACCATTCTATCTTTGTACACATAGCTGCTTGTAGCTCCTTGTACCCTGTATACAGGTAACGGAGATAAAAGAAGAATAAACAACCAAGTCCAAACAAGAGAAAACTGTCTCTCTCGTCAATCTTCAGTCCAAGGGGGAAAAAGAACCCAAGAATAAGTGTCCCATCAGGACACCAGGGCCACACTGCACCACTGCAGATGGGAGCAAACCCATGTGGACTGCATGCCTTACAAATCTGGCAAACCCATGTCACACACATCCCTGAATTTAGACATTTAAAATATGTACACTTATCTGTAGATACCTTTTTGTCAGCAATATGTGCTATAAAACACACAAGAGAAAAGGGTCGGGATGCCACTGCACACTGGCAGTCAGCCTTTGCTGTTTTGAGCATCCCTCATAGCATCAAAACAACATACATCTCACAGAAAACAAAACATTTCCTACAGCCCTGGAGTGCAACACACCACACTGCCGTTCCTCAAATAACAATAAAACAGGCCATTGTGGAAAGAGCACATGGCACTGTAAAAGGAATAATTGAAAAACAAAAGGGAGGAACGTGTGGTGGGACCACAGAAAGCAAAGTAGCTAAGGCTATTCATACAATAAATCATTTAGCAGTATCAGAAGATCCCCAAACCAGGCTTGCTTGATCTCTGCAATTCTAACACAAGTGAAAGACTTAGCAATGCAAGCTCTAACAGAAATTACCAACTTGTCAGTGCCAACCCAAAGCTATTCAAGTAGAAGACAAAACCCCCATGAGCTATATATGCAATTCATAGAACATATATATGCAATTCAGGATGCTAAGGAAAAGCAAATTGCAAACAGTGAAGCAAGGGGTCAATTAATGCTACAACTGGCACGAGATAATGCAAACCAAGACTGTAGAAAAATTATAGATGCATTACCTCAAGAGAATCTGTCCCTGGAGGAAATGATTACAGCATGTGCTAAGGTTGGGACTGGATCTCCTAACACGGATATGTTAGCCAATTCTATTACAGCTGCTGCTAAACTCACACCCCATTGCTACAAGTGTGGAAAACAAGGCCACGTGAAAATAAACTGTCCACACAAGCCCATTCCACAGGCGACAGCTCAGGGACAATGAAGTGATAATGCAAGCTGCAACTGATGTGAAAGAGTTGAACATACAGCCAAAGACCACAAACAACACCCACCTGACAGTACCTCAATGGATGTGATGGAGCAGATTGAAGAAGAGTAACCAGAACAACTTATTCACCATGAAAATCAGACTCTTGAAAAGACAGTTCATTTAAAAACTGTTTGTTTACGAATTGTTTTTCTGCTAAGTTGGGTTTTTCTCACAGTTGTAAATGCTGAATGTTTTTTGTTTCTTGTTTAAAGAATTCAGGTATAATCTCAGTTCTAAACAGTTCCTTGTTTTTTAATGTTAAGTTGTAACTTTTAACTATAAGTAGTTAACCTGTGGCATGTTAGCTTGAAGGATTGTGATCCTGTCTGCCAGCTCCTGGAAGTGAGTGTTGCAAACTCAATTTAGTAGGCAAAGCATGTTGCTAGCCAAAGAGAATTGTGTCAAATTAATTAGAAAACTTCATTCAAATTAAACCCATGCTGTCCCTGCTATCATGTCTGCAAAGGGCCCTTGCAGATAGGATAACAGAGAGCATTTTATATTTTTTAATTTAACCAAAAAGGGTGAATTGTCACAGTATGGTCACAGTACAGCTGGTCAGGACTGGACAAAATAAATCTAGATGTAACACAAATCTAATTTAGCAGTAAATCTACTTTAGCCATAACACAAATCTAATTTAGCGAGCCTAATTCATGTCTGAACCACTGCACACCACTGGCCAAGATGCTGGGCAGGGAGAGAAGTATCAGCCAATGGCTGTCTAGCCTGGGAAATTTGAATTGGGTATTTAAGTGAGCTTTGAATAATAAACAAGGCTGTTTTGTCTGATGAGGAACTGGAGCACGAGTTGTGGATTTTGTCTCCCCACCCACGACCAGCATGTTACAGATACACCTTGGGCAATACAAGAGACTGGCCAGGGCTACACCCAAGATGGACCAAAAATGGTCATAAAAATGGACAACTGATCTCACACTTTTAGAAGTTTAGGTCCATCTGCATATTGGGGTTCATGGTCCAGTTACAGCGTCAGATGATGAAGTCCCATCCTTCTTGTTTCCTCTCTTCAGTCCACCCTTGTTCATGCTTTTGGGCATGGAACTTGTAACAATTGTCCTTGGTATCAAGCTAGAAAAGGAATTGTTTTGCCTGCCTACTCTGTGAAGACAGCTCACTAACACTTAATATGAAGTTCAAAACTACAAACCTAGGCAGAACAGAATATGAAAAATATGAAAGCTAAAACTTCAGGCATCACACCCTGAGGGGCTGTGGAATTTAATAATTTTGGAGAGGGACTGAGTAGGATTCAGTGTCATTGAGCGGTTTTGAAGTGACAGATCAAACCCTCTCGTCTCTTTGAGTGCCAAGAAATAGACACAACTACATCAAATACGCCCACAATCCCCAAATATTCCCAAGTATCTCCCAGATTCCCTTGAAGCACTAGTAAAATGTAAGGTTTTAGATGCCTTTGATGAATTTGTTGATTTTTGCCACTATTTATTGGTTTTAAAGGGATGAGGATGAATCAAAAGATAATTGAAACCAAACTAAAATGACCACCAGCCCAGTGTGTTCCCAACACAGATCACTGGGAACATGGGTCATCAGGGCTCTGCCCAACATGGGTCCTCTGATGGGGGAATGGAGCTGGGGCAGCACACGAAGCTCTTCCTGCACTTGGGGCACTCTCAGGGCTTCCCATACCCGTGCCTCTGTTGGTGTTTGGTTAAGTTAAAGCTCCTGGAGAAGCTCTTCCTACACTGGGGACACTCGTAGGGCCTCTCCCCAGTGTGGATGCGCTGGTGGATGATGAGGGTGGAGTTTCTCTTGTAGCCCTCCCACACTCAGGGCAGCAGAAGGGCCTCTCATCTGTGTGAATCCACTGGTGCAGGAGGAGATGGGAGCTGGTCTGAAACCTCTTCCCACACTTGGGACACTCGTAGGGCCTCTCCCCAGTGTGGATGTGCTGGTGACAGATGAGTTCAGAGTGGAAGCTGAAGCCCTTCCCACATTCCCCACACTCATAGGGCCTCTCACTGGTGTGGATCATCTGGTGGCGGATCAGGGTTTTCCTCTGGCTGAAGCTCTTCCCACACTCCAAGCATTTGTAGGGCTTCTCCCCATCCTGAAGCTGCTCATAGACCACCAGCTCAGAGCCCCAGCTGGATCTCCGGCTGCCTTCCCAGCACAGGGTGGGTCTTTCCTCCTAAGAGCACCCTGGGCTGAGTTTGGAGCCCCTCCTCCTGCGGGATCTCTGAGGATTTTCCTCCCTGTTGGATTTCTGAGCCATGGAGCTGCTCAAAACAGCCTCTTCCATGAGCTTCTGCCATGGGGATTTGTTCTCCCTGGTCTCCATCCTCAGCTCCTTGTCTGGGGGAGGAAGGACAAGGAGAGGATGGGATTTGCCTCCGTGCCAGAGGGAAGGGGAAGGAGATCCCCCAAGTGCGTCCCTGGCAGGATGGTGTCTACAGCAGGGTTGTCCTGCAGCCGGGGGCCATACTGGGCTGGGAGATGGAGCAGGAGAGAGGGGGAAAGGGGCACTGACTTCCTCCTCACCTGCCTGGGCGTCCCGGGGCATCTTCCTCTTCCTCACAGCCTCATTTTCTGTCCGGCCAAGGTTTGGGAATGGGAAATCCTGGTTTGGGGAAAATACAGTTCATGACCACATTGGATTAGAGGGTTCTTCCTGCCCAAGTCCATCTCTAGAAATCACAAGCTATCCATAAAAACCTCCAAAACACCAAGATTCAGCCTTGAAAATGCCTCCCAGGAGTTCTCCATCTCTGGTCTCTCCCCTTTGGTGGTCAGGGGCTTCCCCCTGTCCCAGCTGCTGCAGGTCACGCTTGTATTGGGGGTCCCCCGTCTACTCGATCCCTGCCCTCCCCAGGCTTCTGAGAGTGCCAGGAATCCAAAAAGTTCTCCTCATTTCTATCTCAACACTTAGGGATGTTGGAGGTTTTTGGGGTCCCAGGGTCCCTTCTCCCCTTATTCTCTTCTTGGGGGTGCAGGGGGACCAAGGAGTCCTCCCTGCCCCTCTCCAGGCTATTGAGGGTCCTGTGAATCATGGCGCTCCCCCTCTCTGGGATCCTCACTTTGGGGTCCTGGGGAACACAGGGCTCTGCTCCTCCAGGCTGCCTCTGCCGGCAGCCACGACTGGGACCCTCCAATGTCCCCCCAAGGGGCATTTTCCGCTCAGCTTTGGAGTTCTTCATTCTCCAAACATCCCCCCCCAAAAACCCAACCCAGGAACCTCCCAGGATATCTGGTCCAAGCTCGCCCTCCCTGGTCACCTGTGGGATG
>NW_005087865.1:44239-56852 GCF_000331425.1 Pseudopodoces humilis | reverse complement strand
TTAAACCTCCCCTGGTTGGGTTTGGGCCCTGGGTCCAGCCTCTCCAGGTCCCTGTGCAGAGCCCTCCTACCCTGCAGCACATCAACACTCCCAGCCAACTTGGTGTCACCATGGTTCCATGGGGCCCTAGAGTGTCACAATGGTCTCCATGATTCCATGAGGCCTCCCAGGGTCACAGTGTCCCTTTGGTTCCATGGGAGCCCTTGGTGTCACAAGGCCCCACAGGGTCACAGTGGATCCTTGGTTCCATGAAGTCTCACAGTGCACCAATGCTCTTCTTGGTTCCACAGTGTCATCATGGCCTCTTGGTCCCAAGGGGTGCCATGGTGTCAAACATGTTTCCTTCATTCCATGAGTCCCTGAGGAGCAACACTGCCCCCTTTTTTCCATGGGGCCCTGCAGGGTCCCAATGGCCCCATCATGACATGAGGTCCTGCTCAGTCACAATGCTCTGCATGGTTCCACAAGGCCCTGCAGTGTCACAGGGGCCTCTTGGTTCCATCAGGCCTCAGAGTGCCACCCTTGGTGGTGCAGTGTTACAACGGAGCCCTGGTTACACAAGATCTTGTAGTATCTCCAAGGACCCTTGGTTCCATGGGGCACCACAGTGTCACGGGTGTTCCCCTAGTTCCAGGAGTCCTTGCAGTGGAACAATGGCCCCTTGATCCCACTGGGCCTCAGGGTCTCACCAGGGTCTCCTTGGTTCCACAGTGGCCCCTTGGTTCCACAAGGCTCAGTAGTGTCACCGTGGACTCTGTGCTTCTATGTAGCCCCAGGGTGTCACCATGGCATCTTGGCTTTGTGGTGCCATGTGGGACACAGTGTCACTGTGGTCCTCTGAGTTCCACCAGGCCCTGCAGTGTAACAGTGGCCCCTTGCTTCCCCAGGGCCCTGCAGGGTCACAATCATCAGAGAATCAACCAGGCTGGAAAAGACCTTGGAGAGCATCAAGTCCAACCCATGACCCAACACCATCTTCTCACCCAGGCCATGGCACTCAGTGCCACGTCCAGTCTTTCATTGAACACTTCCAGGGACAGGGACTCACCCACCTCCCTGGGCAGCCCATTCCAGTGCCTCAGCACCTTTTCTGTGGAGAATATTTTCTCATGTCCAGCCTAAACATTCCCTGGTGCACCTTAAGGCTGTGTCCTCTTGTCCTGTCCCTGTTCCCTGGGAATAGAGCCAGACCCCCACCTGGCTTCACCCTCCTGTCAGGGACTTGTAGAGAGTGATGAGGTCTCCCCTGAGCCTCCTCTTCTCCAGGATAAACAACTCCAGCTCCTTCAGCCACTCCTCACCTGTGCTCCAGACCCCCCACCAGCCTTGGTGACCAGTGCTGTGCCCTGGCAAATGTGGCAGAAATGCTGCTGTCGGAGGGGTTGGAGTGCCTTGAAGATCTGAGTCAGTCAGGCCTGTAAGGTTCAGTCACGAGGTCTAAGCTAAGTTAAATGCTGCTAACTTGTTCTTTCGCTAAGTTAAGTTTAATATAAGTTATAAGCTAAGTTGAACATTATTAAGTGTTATTCCTCTGTTAAATCATGAAGTCATAAGTCAGTTTAAATTCTGTTAAGTTCTGTTCTTTTCCACTCGAAGTTGAAGGTATCAGTTAAGGTTAAGGTATCAGTTAAGCCCTGTTAAGTTTGATCTCTGTTAAGCTTTTAGGCTGTATTCCTTTGATCCTTGCCCTCACTGTCCTTTTGTCTCACACACACACACAGACACAAACACAGACACACACACACAGACACAGACACACACACACACACACACACACAGACACACAGACACACAAGGACAGTTCTGGGTTAATTTCTGGTTTACTTGCCTGGAATTTGTTTGGTTTTGTTGTTGCTTTGTTTCCTTGCTGTGCCTGAAGTGTCCAGTCAGGACCAGAGTGACTCTTGCCAAGGAACTTTGTGCTGCTGGCGCTTAATATTAAATCTTGTTTTTGCTGCTCCCTTGCTGGGGATTTTTTAAGCGCTCTCAAGCCCTCGTTGGTGACAGGGTGAAGGAGCCCTGGCCCAGGGTCTGGGCCTGGGGGACACGGGGACGCTGCTGGGGGGTCCCTGTCCCCTGTCCCACACCCACAGCCCCAGCCCCTGTCCCCGCATGAGGCTCTGGGGTCAATCTCGTGGAACATCCTCTGGGGGAGGCTGAGGCACTGGGGTGGGGGGACCTGGGGGGACAGGGGGCCCCGCTGTGCACAAGCAGCGTTGGACTTCTCTGGGGGGAACTGTGAGGGTGGGCTGGGGCCGAGTGACCTCGCCAGTGACCTCACACAGCTCCTGTGATGTCATACAGCAACCTGCGATGTCACACAGCAACATGTGATGTCACAGCCCACACTGGGCAGCCCACGTGATGTCACAGAGCCAACTCGGGGATGTTATCATGAGTTGTCATACAGCTGTACTGTAATGTCACAGAAGACTCTGTGATGTCACAAAGTCACCTTGTAACGTCACAGCCTGCTCTGTGATATCACAGAGCCACCCTCCATGATGGCAGTCTCTGCTCAATGGCATCACAACCTCATCTAGGAGGTCACAGTGAGCTCTGTGATGTCACAACCTCATCAGTGATGTCACACAACCCTCTCTGTGATGTCATACAGCCACCCTGTAATGTCACAGCACAAACTTTGACCTCACAGCCAGGTCTATGATGTCATACAGCCATGCTGTAATGTCACAGCCTTCTCTGTGACGTCACAGCCCCATCTGTGACCTCACACAACCCACTCTGAGCTGTCACACAGCCCCTTTCTGACATCACAGCTGCTCTGGGGCTCCAGGACACAGCCACAGAGGTGCTGCTGGGACACAGCCTCCTCTGGGACATCGCACTACCCCTGCCAGTGCTGAGCCCCTGGGAGCTCTGTCTGGGCCTGCTTGTGTCCCTGAGCTGCCCTGGCAGGCTCCAGCCCTGCTGGGCTGTGCTCAGGAGCTGCTCCTGGCCAGAGCTGTCTTTCTGCTGTGGCCAGTTTCCAGGGCAACCATCACAGACCCTGTTGCTGTGATCAGTCCCTTGGCAGCTCCATGGAGACCCCATGCCAGGGATGGTTGCCGTAGACACCAGCTCAGGCCTGGAGCCAGAGCCCGTTGCCATGGCAACCATTTACAGGCCCATCCCCAGCCTCATGGGATCCCAGAGCCACAGAATTGGCTGAGTTGGGAGGGACCCATGGGGATCCTCCAGTCCAACTGCTGGCCCTGCACAGGACACCCCATCAATCCCAGCCTGGGCCTGACAGTGCTGGCCAAACGCTGCTGGAGCTCAGACAGCCCTGGAGCTGGGAGCCTTCCCTGGGGAGTCTGTTCAGTGTCCCAGCAGCCTCGGGGGAAAAACCTTTTCCTCACATCCAGCCTAAACCTGCCTGCCTCAGCTCCAGTCGGTCCCTCCACTCCTGTCCCTGGGCACCAGAGGGAAGAGGTTCCCACAGCCCCCAGCCAGGGACCTGCTCCCAAGGCTGCTGCCATGGCAACCAGGCCTGGCACCAGCTGGGATGCTCAGTTTTCATAAGCTGGGCTTCAGGAATGGCATTCCCCAATTTCCTGCTCCTGCTGAAACCCCACCACCGCTCACTTCCATCTTACCTCCCATGGAAAGCACAAAAAATAAAAAAACTGAGCTGGGATAAGAACAATTTACTGGGAACAGAAACAACATCAGAAAAAGGAACAGGAGCAATTTTGGTAACAGAAGGGATAAGACAGACTATTCACAGGGAAAACTACAACACCACTCACTGGCTATTCCTGGCCATGTATTTCGTCCACCCTGGAAAGCACACCCTTCTCCTCTGGTGAGAGAGGGAGTCCTTTTCCTGCCCCTGGCAATGACCTGAGATGGGATTGAATATAATGACAGGGCCATGGCCATACCCTCACATTCTTTGACACCCCATCATGTCATTGCCATGGGCAGGAAAACAGACAGGTGTCTTCCCAGGATGTATCATAGGGAACATGGATCACCAGATCACTCCCCAGTGTGGGTCCTTCAATAAAGGATGAAGCTGGAGCAGTGCACAAAGCTCTTCCTGCACTTTGGGGCATTTTCTGGGCTTCCCTTACTGGTGCCTCCATTGCCTCTTGTTGGGTCAAGGTGAAGCTCTGGGTGAAGCTCTTCCCACACTGGGGACACTTGTAGGGCCTCTCCCCAGTGTGGATGCACTGGTGCCTGACAAGGTTGGAGTTGTACTTGAAGCCCTCCCCGCACTCAGGGCAGCGGAAGGGCCTCTCCTCTGCGTCAATCTGCTGATGCACAAAGAGAATGGAGCTGGTCTGAAACCTCTTCCCACACTCAGGACACTCATAGGGCCTCTCCCCAGTGCGGATGCGCTGGTGACGGGTAAGTTTGGAGTTGCAGCTGAAGCCCTTCCCACATTCCCCACACTCGTAGGGCCATTCCCCAGTGTGGATCATCTGGTTGCAGATCAGGCTGTTGCTCTGGCTGAAGCTCTTCCCACACTCCAAGCACTTGTAGCACTTCTCCCCATCCTGAAGCTGCTCATGGACCACCAGCTCAGAGGCCCGGCTGGATCTCCGGCCACCTTCCCAGCACAGGGTGAGTCTTTCCTCCTCAAAGCACCCTGGGCTGGGTTTGGAGCACCTCCTCTTGCTGGATCTCTGGGGTTTTTCTTCCCCATTGGATTTCTGCAATGAGGAGCTGCTCAAAACGGCCTCTTCCATGAGGTTCTGCCCTGGGGATTTGTTCTCCCTGGTCTCCATCCTCAGCTCCTTGTCTGGGGGAGGAAGGACAAGGAGAGGATGGGATTTGCCTCTGTGACAGAAGGAAGGGGAAGGAGATCCCCCAGTGCGTCCCCGGCAGGACAGCATCAGCAGCAGGGTTGTCCTGCAGCCAGGGGCCATGCTGGTCTGGGAGATGGAGCAGGAGAGAGGGAGAAATGGGCACTGACTTCCTTCTCACCTGCCTGGGCATCCTGGGGCATCCTCCTCTTCCTCACAGCCTCCTCCTCCATCTGGCCAAGGTTTGGGATTGGGAAATCCTGGTTTAGGAAAAACAAGGGATGAGCACATTGAGTTTGAATGTTCGTCTGCCCAAGCCCATCTCTAGAAGTCACCGGGCATCTGGAGTGTCTTGGTTTGAAAGGCCAGGTGTTTGGTAAGGAAGGCAGAAATCTCCATTCAAATGGATAAAAATGTAAACAACCCCTCATTCCGAATTATTATAATCTTGTAATCAAAGTGCTCTCAGGGAAATGTATGTGACTAGCAATAACTGTTCTTTACTAAGGAAATTAAAATAAAAATGCAGTAGTGTCACTGATGGACACAAAATTATTTGCACGGATGAAGCTTGATGTGTGGTGAAAGAAAGAGAATAGTTTATTTGTTCTTTCAATATTTATAGATTTCCAACCACAACTACAGATTGGATAGTCAGGTTAACACCTTCTCAATTGCACTGGCCGTGAGAGATGTCTACCAAAAGGTATATCTTTACCGGAATGTATAAACACCTATGTTTATAGCTACTTTCATGGGAAAGTGGCTAGAACTTGTAAAAACAATATCGAAGGTCTGATTCTCAGGGCGACAGAGTAGTGCAAAAAAAAAAACCAACAAAAAAACAACCCACTGACAGAGTCAGAATACAACCTGACACCCTGTGAGTCAGGGTGTTGGAAGCAGTCCGATTAAATGGTGGCTACAGTCCTCCTGGAGTGACAGATGTGGTTCTGTTGAAGCAATGATCCCCTAGAAGGGTGTAGCTTACCTCTGAAGTTACAGTGCTGTAGATGGGTCCGCTCTCTCCTCTGGGAATCCAGTGGAGAAAGACTGTGGTATTCTGATCCTCTGATTATATCCAGTCAGGAATGCTTGGCTCCTCCCCCTGGGTGGACCATCTCACAATGGGCTGATGTAATTTTATCAGTCATGCAGTGAGACTCAATGGCCCATTACCAGAAGATATCCCCCTGGAGGGAGGATGGGTGGTGGAAGAGATAAAGAACACTGCCTCATCTTTTCTTAACAGCTGGCCCATTAACAGAAGACATCCCCCAGTTATGAGGGTTGGGTCATGGAGGAGATAATGAAAACTGCCTCACCAGGTTTTAACAGATGGTGATAGAATACATACTTTTGGTTACATCTTGCATTGCAACCCAGGACATGGCGTCCATAAAAATTTTACACCACTAAAATTTAGCCCTGAAAATTCCTCCCAGGAATTCCCCATCTCTGTTCTCTCCCTTTTGGTGTTCAGGGTTTCCTCCCTGTCCCAGCTTCTGGGGGTCACGCTTGTACTGGCGGTCCCCTGTCTACTCGGTCCCTGCCCTCTCCAGGCTGCTGGGAGTGCCAGGAATCTGAAAAGTTCTCTCCATTTCCATCTCCCCACTTAGGGATGCAGGTTTTTGGGGTTCCAGTGTCGCTTCTCCCCTTATTCTCTTCTTGGGGGTGCAGGGGGTCCAAGGAGTCCCCCCTGCCCCTCTCCAGGCTGTTGAGGGTCCCACAAATCGCGGCTCTCCCCCTCTCTAGGCTCCCCACTTTGGGGTCCTGGGGAACACAGGGCTCTGCTCCTCCAGGCTGCCTCTGCCAGCAGCCGCCACTAGGAACCCCCAATGTCTCCACAAGGGGCATTTTCCACTCAGCTTTGGAGTTCTTCATTCTCCAAACATCCCCCCAAAAACCCAACCCAGGGACCCCCCAGGATATCTGGGCCGAGCTCGCCCTCCCTGGTCATCTGTGGGATGGGAGGTGATGATCCCACGGGTTGGGGGCTGTGAATTCAGGGAGTGCTGGACTGCGATATACTGGGAGTGACTGAGATCATACTGGAATAACAAGCACCTGACTGGGATTACTGGAAGTGTCTGGAAATGACTACGGGCAAGGTGAGGGCAACTGGGATATACTGGGAGTGTCTGTGAGCATACTGGGGATGACTGGGAAGACACTGGGAATAATCAGAAACCATGCTGGGGACAACTGGGACCCCATGCTGGGGTGACTGGGTCCCCATGCTGGGGAAAACTGGGAACAACTGGGAGTGACTGGGTCTGCACTGGGAGAAACTGGGCATGACTGGGACCGTGCTGGGAGCAGCTGGGATCATCTGGGAAGGGATTGGGACTATACTAGGATCAACTGGGTGCAACTGGGATCACACTGGGAGGAACAGGGAGAAACAGGAACCATGCTGAGGGCATCTGGGATCCTTCTGGGATCACGGTGGGAGCAGCTGGGCCATGCTGGGCAAGACTGGGACCATACTGGCAGCAACTGGCACTGCACTCAGGGTAAGTGGGAGTGGCTGTGAGCAACTGTGATCAGGCTGGAAGCACCTGTGGAGTGACTAGGAGCAACTGGGATAGACTGTGAGAGACTGAATCATACTGGGAGGATCTGGGATTGACTGGAAGCGCACTGTGGGTGATTGGGTGCCATAGTTCAAACTGGGAGTGACTGGGATTTTATGGGAGTGACTGGGATCAACCTGGAAGTGTCTTTCTGTAGATTTTTTTCTCTTTCTGGTCTCTTTTTCTTCTCCTTCTTATCCTACATGCCTGGAACATTTTTGGATATCTTAATGTTACCCAAAATCTTAAATGTTAAAGGATTTTAGGTTAAATGAGCTAAGCTAGCGAACTTAATGCTGTGGTGAGAGTTGTATGTTCAATTGGATGTTGTATTAAACCCTTTTCCAAATTTCCTTGATTGTCTATATTTTGCCAGATAAATTTTGTGTCATTTTGACTTCTTAGCACAGTTGATCAGAGCATGGTGCCTGCATCACCAAGGTTGTGGATTCAATCCTTGTGTGGGCCATTCACTTAAGAACTGGACTTGATGGTCCTTGTGGGTCCCTTCCTACCAAGAATATTCTTTACATCTGTCCATGGTGAGAAGATCTGGTTGGTTTTTCTCCTGTGCACCAAACTCAAGCACAGGAACCTATGGTTACCACCAGCATTGAAGTGTTCTGGGGTGTTACAGCCCTGCAGGCTCACAGTGGCCTCTTGTTTCCATAAGGCCCCACAGTGTCCCACTGGTGGCTTGGTTCCATGGGCCCAAGAGTGCCAAAATGATCCCCTTGGCTCCACAACTTCTCACAGTGTCACACTGGCCCCTTGGTTCCATAAGGATCTGGAGTGTCACACAGGTTTATGGCATTTGTCCTTGCTGCCCTTCACATCCCACTGCCCCACAAAGAGCCCCGAGCCACCTGTGAGGGACAGGCCTTGCTGTGCCAGGCCTGGGCTCAGGGCTTAGCCTTTCTGCTTCCTCCAACCCAGCCAGGGCTTGCTCAGCATTGCAGTTCCCTGCTCAGAGCCTTTGGCTCCTGACAATCCTGGCCTCCAGGATCTGCTCTCACCAGTGCCTGGGGAGCCTTTGGTAGTCCCTGCATTCAGTGGGGCTGATTGAAGCTCCAAGGGTCTTGGAGTTTTGCTTCTGACTCCTTGAGCAGCTTCTTCAGCCTGAAGGAGGGACAAAAGTGGATCAGGAAAAATAGAAGGAACCACGAGGTTGAGCTCTCCCTGAATTCACAGCCCCCTACCTGTGGGATCATCATCCCCCCACCCCCCCAATCCGACAGGTGACTGGGGAGGGAGAGCTAGGCCCAGATATCCTGAGGGGTCCCTCAGGGGTTGGGTTTTTTGGAGAGGATGTTTGGAGAATGAAGAACTTCAGAGCTGAGTGGAAAATGCCCCTTGGGGGGATACTGGGGGATACCAGCATCCGTAAGTGAGGAGATGGAAATACGGGGAACTTTTCAGATTCCTGGCACTCCCAGCAGCCTGAAGAGGTCAGGGGCCGAGTAGACAGGGGACACCCAGTACAAACGTGGACAAAAAGGAACCCCTGAACACCAAAGGAGGGAGACCAGAAATGGGGAACTCCTGGGAGGCATTTTCAGGGCTGAATCTTGGTGTTTGGGAGGTTCTTATGGACCCCATGTCTTGGGTTGCAATGCAAGATGTAACCAAAAGTATGTATTCTATCACCATCTGTTAAAACCTGGTGAGGCAGTTTTCATTATCTCCTCCATGACCCAACCCTCATAATTGGGGGATATCTTCTGTTAATGGGCCAGCTGTTAAAAATAGGTGGGGCAGTGTTCTTTATCTCTTCCACCACCCATCCTCCCTCCAGGGGGATATCTTCTGGTAATGGGCCATTGAGTCTCACTGCAGGACTGATAAAATTACATCAGCCCATTGTGAGATGCTCCACCCAGGGGGAGGAGCCAAGCATTCCTGACTGGATATAATCTGGGAATCAGAACACCACAGTCAGTCTTTCTCCACTGGATTCCCAGAGGAGAGAGCAGACCCATCTACAGCACCAGAACTTCAGAGGTAAGCTACACCCTTCTAGGGGATCATTGCTTCAACAGAACCACATCTGTCACTCCAGGAGGACTGCAGCCACCATTTAATCGGACTGCTTCCAACACCCTGACCAACAGGGTGTCAGGTTGTATTCTGACTCTGTCAGTGGGTTGTTTTTTTGGGGTTTTTTGGTTTTTTTTTTTTGTCCTGCTGCATTTTCATTTTCCTTTCTTTAGTAAAGAATTATTATTCGTATTCCTATACCTTTATCTGAGAGCACTTCGATATCAAGATTATAATAATCCGGAGGGGGTTGTTGTTTACATTTTTATCAATTTCAATGGAGGTTCCTGCCTTCCTTAGCAAACACCTTTCCTTTCAAACCAAGACACCCCAGATACCCAGTGGCTTCTAGAGAGGGACTTGGGCCAAGAGACATTCAACTCATTGTGCTCATTCCTTGTTTTCTCCCAAACGAGGATTTCACAATCCCAAACCTTGATTGGATGGACAAGGAGGCTGTGAGGAAGAGGAAGATGCCCTGGAACACCCAGGCAGGTGAGGAGGAAGTCAGTGCCCCTTTCCCCCTCTCTCCTGCTCCATCTCCCAGCCCAGCATGGCCCCTGGCTGCAGGACAACCCCGCTGCCGATGCTGTCCTGCCGGGGACGCACTGGGGGGATCTCCTTCCCCTTCCCTCTGGCACAGAGGCAAATCCCATCTTCTCCTTGTCCTTCCTCCCCCAGACAAGGAGTTGAGGATGGAGACCAGGGAGGACAAATCCCCACAGCAGAACCTCGTGGAAGAGGCTGTCTTGAGTGGCTCCACATTGCAGGAATCCAATGGGGAGGAAAAGCTTCAGAGATCCCGCAGGAGGAGGAGATCCAAACCCAGCCCAGGGTGCTCTGAGGAGGAAAGACCCACCCTGTGCCGAGAAGGCGGCCGGAGATCCAGCCGGGCCTCTGAGCTGGTGGTCCATGAGCAGCTTCAGGATGGGGAGAAGTGCTACAAGTGCTTGGAGTGTGGGAAGAGCTTCAGCCAGAGTAACAAACTGATCTGCCACCAGATGATCCACACTGGGGAATGGGCCTACGTGTGTGGGGAATGTGGGAAGGGCTTCAGCTGCAACTCCAAACTCATCCGTCACCAGCGCATTCACACAGGGGAGAGGCCCTACGAATGTCTCCAGTGTGGGAAGAGGTTTAGGAGCAGCTCAGATCTCCTCAGGCACCAGCCGATTCACACAGATGAGAAGCCCTTCCGCTGCCCCAACTGCAGGAAAGGCTTCAAGCGAAACTCCCACCTCATCAGGCACCAGCGCATTCACACTGGGGAGAGGCCCTACAAATGTGGGGAATGTGGGAAGAGCTTCAGCCAGAGCTCCAACCTCATTATCCACAAATGCATCCACACTGGGGAGAGGTCCTATGAGTGTCCTCAGTGTGGGAAGACCTTCTCCAGGCACTCTCACTTGACCCAACACCAACGGAGGCACCAGTAAGGGAAGTTCTGCAAATGCCCCAAAGTGCAGGAAGAGCTTTGTGCACTGCTCCAGCTTCATCCCCCCTTGGAAAATTCAAGTTGGGCAGAGACCTGGTGATCCATCTTCCCTGTGATCCATGCTGGGAAGACACCTGTACCTTTTCCTGCCTATGGCAATGACCTGATGCAGGATCCAAGAACGTGAGGGTCTGGCCATGGCCCTGTCATTATATTCAATCCCATCTCAGGCTGATGCCAGGGGCAGGTGTTGGGGGTTAGGTGTCTTTTTTTTTTAATTCTGGCTTGCCTGTGGAATTTTTACCCATTAGTTGTGGGGAAAACCAAACTGTGGGTACTTGGTGGGTGATTGAGAAAAGATAAAAGGTTTGGCCGGGCCCAGGGGGTGCAGGAGGCAGGAAAAAAGGAGGGTGGGGACAGTTTGGCGGGCTTTTCTTCAGCTTCAGAGAAGGACACTTTGGGCGTGGAGCTGTTGCTGTGGTGAGAAGGGAATTTCTCCATCACCCAGATGGAGCTGCTGCTTCTTCTCCTTCTTCCCTCTTCGTTGCTTGGCCTCGCACCTCCTGTCCTGCCGGGACATGTGGCAGTGCCAGCCACCGTCACGGAGCTGCTCATCCACCTCAGCCACCAGCCTGGGATGTCAGCTCATCCCTGCTGTTCCAGCCGACTGTTCCTCAGAGCCGGAGCCCTGCCTGCTCAGCAGGAGCACTGGGACTGACTGAGGGGTTTGTGAAACAAAGCCTCTCCTCCATCCCTTCCTGTCTCAGGTGAGAAAGATGTCACAGGGCCCCTGGTTCTGTTTTCTTGCTAACACTGTAGTTATTGTTTGTTTGCCTTGTTCTAAATACTAATAAAGAACTGTTACTCCTATCCCCAGATCTATGCCTGAAAGCCCCTTGACTTCAGAATTCTAATTCAGAGGGAGGGGTCTACATTTTCATTCCAGGGGAGGCCCCTGCCCTGCCTAGCAGACACTTGTCTTCCAAAACAAAGACAGATGGGGAGTTTCTCCATCCTCCTTACCATTGCAGGGCTGGCAGTGGTCTTGGTTCCCCATGCTCTTTTTGTGGGGCCTTTTGTGTCCCCTTGGCTATGGAGGGGGCGGGCGTTGTGTCTGTCCCCCTCCAACTTAGGGGGGCAGGGGATATTTGCTGCCCCCTTTCTGCTTCTGGGAAGCCTGTGCAGGCTCTTTGTCCCTCTCTGATTGTTTGGGGGGTGCCAATGTTGTCACCATCCTGGCAGCCCCCGGCCGCTCTTTGCCCTTTGCCAGGCCAGGGATGTTCTCTGTCCCCTTGCAATTTGTGGGGCTGGCACAGTGTCACAATCTGCAAGGTGGGATTCGTGATGTGGTTCTTTTAGTCGGTCTTAGAGTACAAACCAAGCATCAAGAAAACCAAGGACTTAAACAACAAAACACACTTTATTGAGTGCTCATCAGCACTAATATGCGATAGAGGGAAAAGAGGAGAAAGCAAAGCATAAGGAAAAGAGAGTAAGGGGATTATAGCTACCAATGTCAAAGTCCACTCAGCCGTCCAACGATGCAGAGTCTTCTGTCCATTGGGGAGATCTCCAAGGAAGGTAAGTTTGGGGTATAATTTTATAGTCTTTCGCAAAGCGAGGGGTGCAGGGCCAAAAACAGAGGAGATTGATGATCATTGTGATGAATTCCATTGCGCGGGGAGCAGGTGTAGGGTACAGAGCGATTCATGTCGTACAAGTCTTTGCTCACCAGCAGGAACGAGGGCAATGTGTCGTGGAAAACCCATTGCACAGGGTGCCACGCACAAGCCTCTGCTCACCAGCAGGAA
>NW_005087865.1:2603-16018 GCF_000331425.1 Pseudopodoces humilis | reverse complement strand
TAGGGGGCTCAGGTCCTCATTTGTGAGACCTAGCCATGGTCTGACCCAGTTTAGTGACCCGCATAGAGAATGGAGATCTGCTAGAGTTTTAGGATTACCAATAATTTCCAATTTTTGTGGAATAACCGTCCGTGCAGTAATTTCCAGGCCCAGGTATTTCCAAGGTGGCATCCTTTGAACTTTGTCTTCCTGCAATTGGAATCCAGCAGAGGTTAAAACTTTAACCACTAGGTCAAGGGTGTCTTTCAGCATGTTGTTATTGGGACAGTATATTAAAATATCATCCATGTAATGCAAAATGATGGCCTCTTTTTTTTCAGCACACACTGAGGACAGTAATGACCCCACATACCACTGGCAGATGAAGGGGCTTGCTTTCATCCCCTGAGGTAGAACTGTCCAGTGGTACTGTTTCATTGGAGCTTCTCAGTTAATTGTAGGAATGGAAAAGGCAAACCTTGGCGCATCAGCTGGGTGCAAGGGGAATTTGAAAAAAACAGTCTTTAATATCCAGTACTGCTAGTAACCAATTTTGTGGTAACGTAGTCGGGGATGGCATACCTGGTTGCAGAGACCCCATGTCCTGTATTTTTTTGTTTATTCTCTCAAATCTTGAAGGAGGCACCATTTATCTTTCCCTGGCTTTTTTATTACAAACACCGGGGAATTCCAAGGGCTGGTTGTTTCTACTAAGTGTCCCTTGGCTAATTCTTCTTCCACCAATTTTTCTAGCGCCCCGAGATTTTGTTTGCTGAGAGGCCACTGATTCACCCAAATTGGATTATTATCTACCCAAGATAGCTTTTGGACAGCACGCTCTACAGTGAGACCACTATCAAAAATCCTGAGGTGTCTCAGGAATTGTTAATTTCACTCCCCACTGGGACATGGTGTCTCGTCTCCACAGCGGGCACTTGTAGTCAATTACAAAAGGTCGGACACTAGCTATCCTACCGTCCGGGCCTTCAATCTGGACGATATCTTTAGCAATTTTAGCCAGTTTCATCCCTCCAACACCCTGTATTTTTCCTGCCACCGGTTATAGTTCCCAATGTGAGGGCCACAGCTTTTCAGGTTTGATAGTCACATCTGCCCCAGTATCAATTAACCCTTCTACATGGAGATGTTCTGATTTATGTGTTAAATTACATCCCATAATGGGCTTGTCTTCACCCACTACTTCTGCCCAGTAGACTCCTGGTGCTTTGTCATCTACTGGGACTTCTGTTGGAACAGGGTTCACCTGGGCTATTACCTGCCCTTTGGCTACATAGTAAGGTGGTTGGGGGCACCTAGCTAAGAGAATGAAGTGTGTTAGGTCTCCCTTAATTGTCATGGGAGCCACCTCAATCTCTATTGGTGTGTGTGCTGTGTCTCCAATAACAAAATACCTACTATCCAGTCCAGCCAGGTCTTGTGAATTATCCTGCAAGTCTACTCCAACGGCAGTCCAACGATCAGATCTGAAACAAAAATCTTGAGAAATTACAAGTCTGAATCGCTTTTGCGGTTGCCAGACCTTATTAAGCAAACGTTTTTCACAATTATATTTCTGCAGTTTTTCACCCCCCTCCCCCCTTTTTATTAAAGGACAGAGATTGGTCTCCGCTTCATTTATGTCTGCGCGCCGAGTGGGTAAGCGCTGAGACCTAAGTTTTTTGGCAAGCTGGTATCAGTGTGTTTCTGTTGTTTTAAAGGACAGTTTTTAGCAAAATGTCCCGGTTTTCTGCAGTGAAAACAAATTCGCTGTTGCTGGTCAGACGTCATCTGTTCACTCCTTGTTTTAGATGAAACTGCAGCAACAGGTCTTTGGGTGGTCCAAGGAGGTCTCTTTTCCTGTGAAAACATCTCTGCTTTCCTTGCACAGGCTTCTGCCATCTGTGCAAGTGTCGGAAGTGGGTCCATTGGCAGACCTAGAATGACTTTACGGCAAGACTCATTAGCATTTCTCTGCGCGATTTCCTTGATTAATTCTGCCTGTACCACGGGGTCTTCTACCTGACGGGAGACTTGTTCTCTTAATCGGTCTAAGAATTGCAGGAATCCTTCTGAAGGCATTTGTTTTACATTAATATAACTACCCTTAGTCTCAGCTGTTGGTAGCTGGGTAAAAGCTTTTTCTGCAGCTGCAGTGATTTTATCTAGCACGGCCTTTGGCAAGGCCATAGTTTGGTCTTCAGGTTTTTCCCATACTCCTTCACCACATAAATGCTCAAAAGTAATAGCATTATTTAATAAATCTACATTTTGATGATTGGTTTTTAATAATTCCACCAGTCTGTTTTTTATAAATCGTTTCCATGTGTTTTCCCATAAATCAAATTCAGATGGTGTAAGCAAACACCTAAAAAGATCTTTAATATCTGTAGAAACAAAATCATTTGAGGTTAATGTTGTTTTAACAATGCTTTTAAATATTTCACTATTACGGCCAAATTCTCTTTGAACTTTGCAAATTTCTTTTTTGTCTTGGTATGAGAAGGGCTTGTAATGCCGGTTCTGTGGTCTTGTTCCATTAAAAGTTACTGGAGCAGCAGTAGGGAAAAAAGTTGAGTCCCAATTTCCAGGTTCCCCATTCCCGGGGGTTGTATTGAACCGGCAGGCAAGAGAGGTTTGACCTGCCTGGGAACCGGCAAGGCTAGTATTTTCCCATCCCCCAGGGGCACTGCGTGACTCTACAGTGGAAGCAGGCTGAGGGTACCCACCCTCCCATCCCCTGGGGTGTCCCCCAGGGCCATGAGGGCAGATTGCAGCAGCACAGCCACACCTGCCTTTGGAATGTGGTGAGGCAATCTCACCTCCCTGCTCACTCCCGGGCCCGCCCCCTGGACCGTGAGAACTGGGAGGGGCTCCACCCCTCACCCCCGGCCCGGCCCAGCCCCCAGCCCTGCCCCTGGCTCCCGCCCCATTTCCAACCCCCGCCCTAGCTCCTGCCCTGTCTCTTCCCCCCATCCCGGCTCCCGCCCCATCTCCGCCCCTCGCCCCACCCCCTGCCCCGTAAGAAGCAGGCAGAGGGAAGGGGTTATGGGCGGGGTAGGGGGGCAGGGGAAGGAGAGCACGTGGTCGGCGCCATGATGGCCTGGCACATGTTTCTGAGTAAGTTTTGCCGAGCCCCCCACTCCTTGCAGGGAGGATTTTAAGCTATGCTTTTCGGGGTTTTCTGCGGGGAGGGAAGGATATGGGAAGGAGTTTTCGTCTGCCTGCACAAGGCAGACGGGGTCAGTACACTGCGGGGATTGTCTGAGCCCTGAGAGACAAGCATCTGAAACTCTCACAGAATACGCTTCAGAATTCCTCTGACCAGGGAGCTGAGGGAAGGGGGTGTCGTGGTTTTAAACTAGTAACTAAAAAAATTACTTATTTTTTTGCTGTGAGATATGGATTAGAATAAGAGCAAAACAGGCTTAAAACTTAAAAGAAATAAAGACAGTTTATTAACAAACTACAAGAATAAGAACACCAGAATAAACTTTCAGAAAACCCTTTCATCTTTCACTACTTGACTCTTTTTTATACACATGATAACATAGAGACAAAAACTTTAGAACTTTGGTGGTCAAAAACAGTCTCAGTTTTTACTAGAGTCTTTTCTTCAGTCTTTGTAGAGAAACAAGTCTCTTTCTGCCAATCTATGGAGTTTTTAGAGTTCACTCCTCCCATTCCACATCACTCCGAGGTGTGCATGGGTCAATGAGTCTAGGGATGCTATTATTAAGGATGAGTTATTCAAAGGTAGAAGTCTTCTTCATCTGTCTCTGTGAGCCTTCCTGGAAAACAGCTTTTCTCTTGCCCCCTCAAGGCTTCAAAATCTTCACTTTACCCATTTCCAGCAACTCACAGTATCACAACTACTCTCTTTTCTCTGAAGTCCACACTTTGAACACTCTATTCCTCCCATACTCTAGTCATGAATTAAAGGAGTCTTTTAAACTACTATTGTCTATCTCCATAGCTGTAACAGAAAGATATTTCAGCTGTAAAGCATCTTCTTATTCTTTCTTATTTAAACTTAACTCTTTTCTTCACTGGTTTTTAGTAGTTCTATGATGTTTTTTGCATGTTGATTGTCTCTCTTTCTTTGTCTTTCTGAGAAAAAAGAGTAATCTGTTTATCCAGGTAGTAAAAGAATTAAAAGCTTTAAGAAAGCTGCAAGTGTTCATGGTGTCAGGTTTCAGTCTAGCAGCAGAAACTGAAAACTAAACCAGGCTGCTTTCCTTTCCTCCCCCCCCTTCTCTCTCGTCTTCTGCGGCCTTCTTTGGCTGAGGGGGGGGGGAGTGAAAGAGGCTACCATAGAGCCCTGTTACCTTCTCAGAAGCCAGAACTCAAAGAGGGCAAGACAACTCTGTACTTCTTAAGGGGGTGTTTACAAGTTGAATTCACTTTTTAATGGTCAGATCTGCTGTCAATTCTTGGAAATGACTGATAATTGGTCAGGAGGAAAAACTCCCATCAGCCACCAGCAGCTTCAACTTCCCCTCTTTCTAAGCTGTCTTAAGGGTAAAGCTACCCCATGACATTGGGGAAGGGGAAGGAGCCAAAGATTTTTTTTAGCCTTTTCTTGTGTTTTTGTAGAATTGCTTTCCAAATTAAAAGGAACAGTGGGAGGTATTTACCAGCTGTGCTCTCCCCCAGTTCAACTTGCATAGTGAGTGTTTGTCCAGCCTTTTCCCAGTCAGGCAGGGAATCAATATTCAAATCCAGAAAATGCAAAAAAACCCATTTTACGAATTTCCTCAGCTAATTTTTTGGGAAAGTGATATTTCCAGCCTTTAAAATATTCTTAATATGGGAATATTTATTCCTTTGCTGTGTAGAAAAACGAGAACCCATGGCCGATATTAAGGCTTTTCTACACAGACTGGTCTAACCTTTTTTATCACCGAGAAAAGCAGAAAAGATACAAACTGCGGTCAGGGTTTAAAAACCACCGCGGAGCCTGGGACACGCCGCCGGTACCTCCCCCACACACACCACGTGTAGTGCCACGTGGGCTCCCCTGATCCCGATACCGGGGGGAGGCTTGTCTGGCACTGGCATCACACCACCGTGCCTCACTAAACCCCACAACAACCTCCGGATCTCCCGCACCCCCCGCGGCCCCCCAGTACCTGTTTCCTGAAGGATGCGGCGGTGTTCCAAAAAAAAAGGTTCTCGGTCTGAGTTGACTCGTGTTCTCAGCGAGCTACCAACTCAACCCCCGTCAGTAAGACTGCGGGGTAGGTGACGTTCCCTAGACTTATTAAAACACCAGTGGGGTGTTTTCCAGCCGTCCTGAGGGGTTCTGAAGCCCCCACAATGGGTGCCATCTGAAGTAACCTCCCTTTGCCCCCCAAAGTAATCCTGGCTAGCTCTGTTGAGTTGGGGGTCAGGAAGATTCTTCACGACCAAGAAAAAAGACCAAAGAGCTGCTCCTTCCTCCAGGGTAAGGGAGGATGTTTATTCTGGCTGGCTTCCAGGGGGGAGAAGAGGCCGGGGATCCCTTTCCTGGGGCGGGGAGACATATAACACGAACCAATGGGATAGCATTTCAGGGACAGGGAGGGGAGGGGAAAAACACGTCACAGCTGCAGGGAGGGTTTACAGAGAAACTAAGTAACTCCCAGAAATATGCACTACTACACCTTTCCATGTAGAACAATGAGTGTCAATGTGGCAAGAGCTCACTCACATGCCATTGCCTCCTGAAGATGCCACCTCCTGTAATGGTTAACAGTTCTGTTGTTTGTTGTGGTGTGTTTTGTTTGAATGGTTTCTGCCGTTATTCCCCTAAGTCATTGGTTTGCTCCCAGTTTGTATCCTCCTACCCACCTATCAATCCTGCCTCAAGCCTACCCCTTGTTTTCCCATGTTCCCTGTCTGTCATTACACCCAGTTGTCCATCTTCCCTTAGGCCAGCCTCCTACCTGAACCACCCCTTTGGAAATCTCCTCATCTCCAATGCCCCATTGGCCCATGTGACCCGCTCCGCTCCCCTTGTTTCCCCTATTGTATTGTTGAATGGAACCTTCCACTTCTCCCATAGCTTCTTCCTGTTGGTTAAAATTTTGTACCCTCCCTCTGGACTCCCCCATATAAAGACCCACACAGAGTTGTGTTCTTGGTGTTAAGTCCCTGGACCCTCCAGTGGAGTAAAAGCCTTTGGAACCCATACTGGAGGTCTCCTCCTCATCCTTGCCTCCATCATATGCCTACCAATATCTTTGTGTCGTAGGGCATTTGCTCTAAGCTGCACCTTGGGTCACCCCGCTCCCAAGTGTCATGATCCACTAACACAAGTGGGAGGTGTGAGAGGTTCGTTTGAGCTCAGAATGCGAAAAGGACACCAGGGGATTTCAGTTTAAATCACAACAGCAGTAATGCATCTTTATTTTAGTGCCAGCAGCAAGGGTTATGCGATAGAGGAGAGGAGAGAGAGAGAGAGGGAGAGAGGGATAAAGAGGCAAAATGCAAAGAGAAAAAAGGTGGGGGGGTTATAGCTACCAACAGACGAGACAGGGTCGCCGGTGTCTTCTTCCATAGAGAAATCTCTCTCAAAGAAAATAACTTGGAAAAGTCATTTTTACAGTCTGTTTCAAAGCAAGGGGCAGCTGGCCAAGAGGTGGGGAAATTCCTCAGCTATTGTGATAAGACCCCTTGCTCTGGGAAGCAGGTGTAAGGTACAGAACAGGCCGCTCCTTACAAGTCCCTGCTCAGCAGCAGGAATGAAGGCAGTGTACCTTGACAGCACAACAAGCACGCCTGCAAACAATCACCTGGCAAGCTTCCACCTCAACCAGGCCAGAACCCCTGCACAAAGTCCCTTGGTGTCTTCAGGGTCTTGGTCTCTGTTCTTGCAATGGTTGTGAGGCAGATGAGGGAAACTTCAGACTGTCTCTTACACCCTAGTAACCTCAAATGACCCCAAATTACCACAAATAACCCCAAATTACTCTAAAGGACCACTCTGACCCCATACTTGACCCCAAATGACCATTCTGGCCCCACACCTGACCCTACAGGACACAGACATTTACCCCCTGCTGAGCTCGGTCCTAAACAACCCCAAATCCTTCAAAAATCCCCAAAATTTGACCCTGGGAACTTCCTGGACGAGCAGGGTCAGTTCCAGCGCAACGAAGCCTTTGTGCCCTTCTCGGCCAGTGGGCACCCCAAAAATCCCATAAATCCTTGGGGTGGGGTCCTAAATCCTTCTGGAATACCAAAATTCCTCGGGGTGGGTACTCCAGACCCATTTGGGACCCCCACCCCTGAAACCTCCAGACTATTTTGGGACCCCAATTCCAAAGCTCCCAGACCCTTTAGGAACACCCCAGACCCTTTTTGGGGTAGCCCAGACCATTTTGGGACCCCAGACCCTTTTGGGATCCCATAGACCCCAAAGTCCCCAGACCCTTTGGAATCCCCTAGGCCCTTTTGGGATTTTGGAATCCCCAACCCCTGAAACCCCCAGCCCCTTTTGGGACTCCCAGCCTCTTTTGGGACCCGCAGTCCCTCTGGAGACCCCCAGACCCTTTTGGGACCCCCGACCCTTTGGGGTGGCGCAGTGCTGATGCCCCCTCCCCACAGGGCAGTGGTTGTGCCTGGGGGAGGCGCTGGCGCGGGTGGAGCTGTTCCTGTTCCTGACCTCGCTGCTGCAGCACCTGCGGCCGTGACCCCCAGCACGCCCCAAGGAGCTGCCCATTGCCCCCCTGGAGAGCAGCTTCACCAACATCATGCCCCACTTCCTGCTCTGCCTGCTGCCTCTATGAGACACCCCCCCCAAATTCCAGACCATTCCCAAAATTCAGGAACCGCCCTGGGAGCGGGACCCTTCCCCATGGCTGGAAAATCTCCCCCCAGATCCTCCCCAGATTCCACTCCCAACATCCCCCTCGCTTCCAGCTCAGGATGGTGCCCCGATGAGACCCTTCCCCAAATCCCACCCCCAAGATGCCTCCCCATCGCTGGAAAATCCCCCTAAATCCACCCCAAATCCCGCCCCAAAATCAGTAATTCCCCCTGAGACCCCTCCCCAAATTCAGGATGCCTCCCCAAAATGCCCCTCCCCATCAATGGAAATTCCCCCAAACCAAAAAAATTCTCCCCAAATCCCCTTCCCAAAATCAGAACCCCACCCAGGACCCCTGAATTTCCCCATAAAACCACCAAATTCCTCCCCCAAAATCCCAAATCTCCCCAAAAACCAAAAAACCCCCATACAACCCCAAAAGTCCCAAATCCTCCCAAGACTAAAAACTCTCCCCCAAAACTCCAAATTTCCCCCCCAAAATTCAAAATTTTCCCCCAAAACCCCCGAAAGTCTCCCCACCCCCCAAATTTTCCCCCCAAAACCACCAAATCCTCCCAAAATCCCAAATCTCCCCCTCAAGACCCTCAAATTACATCCCAAATCGCCAAAATTCCTCCCCAAGACTCTCAAATTCCTCCCCAAAAATATGGGGGGTGCCCCATAGCAACTAAATCCCCTCACCCCAAAATTCTCCCTGGACCCCAAATTCCCCCCCAAAACCCCCAAATTTTCTCCCCAAAACCCAATTTTTTTCCCCAAAACCCCAAATCATCCCCCTAAAAAATCCAAAGTTCTCCCCAAAACACCAAACTTCCCCCCAAACCCCCAAATTCCCCCCAATTTCCCAAATTCCAGAACTCAGGAGATCCCCCCAAAAAAACAGTGACCCCTCCCAAGAAACCCCCCAAAATTACAAGTCCCTCCCTCAAAAATCACCAAAAAAGCTGAGAACGTAAATTTTTATTTCACATTTTTCAACTGTTGGGTGGGGGAGGAAACCCCAGAATTCCTGTGATTTTTCTTGTTTTTTTGGGGAGGGGTTGCCCCCAACTTTTCCAGCACCCCAGGCGATACCTCCCCAAAGTTCCTGCCCCTCAGCCCCTCCAAATTAACTGCACATAAATAAAAAGAGGAAAAAAAAGGGGAGGGGGGAAGGGTAAAAATAAAGAAAAAAAAAAGACCCCCCATCCCCAATTTGGGAGAAGGGGGACAGAGGAAAAATTGAGGGAGGGGGTGATTCCCCCCGAAAAAATTGAGGGACCCTGTCGCCCTGAAAACTCAGCTTCTGAGATTGCTAACAGAGTTTTCTAAGGACTTTCCCAGGACGGTAACTATAAACATAGATATGTATACATTCTTTCTGTTACACGTCTTGTGATGGGCATTTCTCATGGCCAGTGCAGTGAGAAAGTGTTATCCTGACCATCCAATCCCTGGCCATGGTAAGAAGCCTATAAATCCTGGGAGGAAAAATAAACTCTGCTCTTTCTTTCACCACACCTCGACCTGTGTCCGCGTGATCTATTGATCTTCAGCGGTAACAAGACCCCTAAAAAAAATTGGGGGAACCCCCTCCAAAAAAAGCCCACTTTGAAGAATGCCAAAACCACCAAAAAATAGAAAAAAAAAAAAAAAGACAAAAAAGGTGAAAAATTTGGGGGAAAACCCCCAAAAATGTGTCAAAAATGGGGGAACTCCCCCTTGAATCCAAGGAATTTTTGGGAATTTTTTTTTTCCCAAAAGTAGCAGGTTTTTCTGGGTGGCAGGGGAGGAAAGATCCCCTCCAAATTCCTGGGGGTGTCCCTGAGATCCAGTGGAGGCACCTGGTCCTAGAGGGCGGACAAAAAGGGCATTTTAGAAAAATTAAGGGAATTTTGAGGGATTTGGGTGAATTTTAGGTAATTTTGGGATTTTGGGGGGGGTCTAGGGGCAGATCTAGATTTTGTGGGGTCTTGCATTCTGGGGACTCAGGATCATGTCCGGGGAGGCCACAGTTACCAGGAACAATGAGATGGGATTCTGCTCAGGAAACCATTTATTCAGCTCAGGAACAAACTCAGATCCAGAGACAGCCCTGAACAGAGGCAGGGAGATGGGGTTTGAGAACCAGGGTGGAGTTCAAAGTCAGGGACCACTGGGAACACAGCAAGGGAGAAACCCCAGGGGCCCAAACCCAATCAGAAATCCCTGGGTTGTCACCCCACGAGGGGTCCAGGATGGAGTTTTTTCCTGGATTCACAGGGCCCATCCTCTGAGGCAGAGGGATGGAATTCTGTTTTGCCCATGCCACTCACTTTAACAATGTTCATTTGAAACTAAATCCTTGCCTCCTTGGGCAGGGGCACCTCACACAAAAATACACTCAGTAACGGGCACCCTCTCCCATCATCATCCCCAAACTTTGGCTGTCTCATTGCAGACCCCACCCCACCTCCCCAATCCCAACCTCAACCCATCCCATTCCTGCTGAATATCAAGACACCTTCCCAAGCCTGATTTCCCCCATTTCACACCTCCCAAACTCCATCCCACCCATCCTGCCCCACCCAGTGCCCATCTCACCCCTCCTGATTTGCATCCCACTTCACCCAGTCCCCTTCCAACCCCATTCCACCTGATGCCTTCAGAAGGCTGACCTAGAACAGAGGTTGGACAGAGTTCAGAATAAAGTTTATTAAAAGGCCTTAAAGGATACAGCATGGGCAGTACAAGAGCCTGGCCAGGGCTACACCCAAGTTGGACCAAAAATGGTCACAAAAATGGGCAAGTGATCACTAGGTCTCACAGTTTTAAAAGTTTAGGTCTATCTGCATATTTGGGTTCATTGTCCAGTTACAGCTTCAGATGATGAAGTCCCATCCTTCTTGTTTTCTCTCTTCAGTCCACCCTTGTTCATGCTTTTGGGCATAGAACTTGTAACAATTGTCCTTGGTATCAAGCTAGAAAAGGAATTGTTTTGCCTACCTACTCTGTGAAGACAGCTCACTAACACTTAATATGAAGTTCAAAACTATAAACCTAGGTAACGTAGAATATGAAAAATATGAAAGCTAAAACTTAACGCATCACACCCTGAGGGGCTCTGGAATGCAGTAATTTTGGGTGGGACTGAGTAGTTTTCAGTGGCATTGAGTGGTTTTGAGGTGACAGATCGAACCCTCTTGTCTCTTTGAGTGCCAAGAAATGGAGACAACTCCACCAAATAAACCCACAACGCCCAAATACTCCCACGTATCTCTCAGATTCCCTTGAAGCACTAGTAAAATATGAGGTTTTAGATGCCTTTGATGAATTTGTTGCTTTTATCACTAATTCTGTGTTTTAAAGGGATGAAGATGAACCAGAAGATAATTAGGGCCAAATCTGAAGGACCAGCAGCCCAGTGTGTTCCCAACACAGATCACTGGGAACATGAGACATCAGGGCTCTGCCCAACATGGGTCCTCTGATGTGGGATGGAGCTGGAGCAGCGCATGAAGCTCTTCCTTCACTTGGGGCACATTCAGGGCTTCCCTTAGTGGTGCCTCTGTTGGTGTCTGGTCAAGTGAGAGCTCTGGATGAAGCTCTTCCCACACTGTGGACACTCATAGGGCCTCTCCCCAGTGTGAATGCACCGGTGGGTGATGAGGTGGGAGTTTTGCTTGAAGCCTTCCCCACAGTCAGGGTAGCGGAAGGGCCTCTCATCCGTGTGAATCCGCTGGTGCTGGAGGAGATGGGAGCTGGTCTGAAACCTCTTCCCACACTCAGGACACTTGTAGGGCCTCTCCCCAGTGTAGATCCTCTGGTGGATGGTCAGGTGGGACCTGTGGCTGAAGGTCATCCTACAGTCCCCACACATATAGGGACATTCCCCAGTGTGGATCCTCTGATGGCAGATCAGGCTTTTGCTGTGGCTGAAGCTCTTCCCACACTCTAAGCACTTGTAGCGCTTCTCCCCATCCTGAAGCTGCTCATGGACCACCAGCTCAAAGCCCCAGCTGGATCTCCGGCCGCCTTCCCAGCACAGGGTGGGTCTTTCCTCCTCAAAGCACCCTGGGATGGGTTTGGAGCCCCTCCTCCTGTGGGATATCTGGGCCTTTTCCTCCCAGTTGGATTCCTGTGCAGTGGAGCTGCTCAAAATGGCCTCTTCCACGAGGTTCTGCTGTGGTGCTGTGGGGATTTGTCCTCCCTGGTCTCCATCCTCAGCTCCTTGTCTGGGGGGAGGGAGGACAAGGAGAGGATGGGATTTGCCTCCGTGCCAGAGGGAAGGGGAAGGAGATCCCCCTAGTGCGTCCCCAGCAGGACAGCATTGGCAGCAGGGTTGTCCTGCAGCCGGGGGCCAGGCTGGGCTGGGAGATGGAGCAGGAGAGAGGGGGAAAGGAGCACTGACTTCCTTCGCACCTGCCTGAGTGTCCCGGGGCATTTTCCTCTTCCTCACAGCCTCCTTTTCCATCTGTCCAAGATTTGGGAATGGGAAATCCTGATTTGGGTAAAACAGGGGAAGAGTACCTTCAGTTTGAAGGTCCCTCGACCCAAGTCCATCTCTAGAAGTCACCGACTTCACCCGGAGAAGGGGCCTATGAAAACCTCCCAAACACCAAGATTCAGCCCTGAAAATGCCTCCCGGGACTTCCCCATCTCTGGTCTCTCCCTATTGCTGTTCAGGGGTTCCCTCTGTCCCAGCTGCTGGGGGTCATGCTTGTACTGGGGGTCCCCCATCTACTCAGTCCCTGCCCTCCCCAGGCTGCTGGGAGTGCCAGAAATCCAAAAAGTTCCTCCCGTTTCCATCTCCTCATCTAGGAATGATGAGGCTTTTTGGATTCCCATGGTCCCTTCTCCCCTTATTCTCTGCTTCAGGGTGCAGGGGGTTCAAGGAGTCCCCCCTGCCCCTCTCCAGGCTGTTGAGGGTCCTGTGAATTGTGGCACTCCCCCTCTCTGGGCTCCCCACTTTGGGGTCCTGGGGGTCTCAGTGCTCTGCTCCTCCAGGCTGCCTCTGCCAGCAGCCGCCACCAGGACCCCCCAATGTCCCCCCAAGGGGCATTTTCCTCTCAGCTTTGGAGTTCTTCATTCTCCAAACATCCCCCCCAAAAAACCCAACCCAGGGATCCCCCAGGATATCTGGGCCGAGCTCCCCTTCCCATGTCACCTGTGGGATGGGGGGGTGATGATCCCACAAGTGAGGGGCTGTGAATTCAGGGAGTGCTCGACCTTGTGTTTCCTTCTCCTTTCCTTGATCTTCCGTTTTCCCTCCTCTTCTTCTTCCTCCTGCTCCTGCTCTTCCATCCCTCCTTATCCTTTTCCCCCCTAACCCCACCTCCTGCTCCTACTTCCATCCCTTCTCACTCTCCTTCCATCCCTCCTCTTCCATCACTCCTCCTCCTCCTCCCCCAGGAGCAGTGACACCCTCGGTGCCCCATTCCTGAACCCCTCACAGCCCACAGGAGGAGTGGGGATGGAGCCGGGACAGGTGGGGATGGGCAGCGTGGGGCTCTCGGCTGCTCCCACCCGCTGGGGGTGGGGGGAACCTGGCCTGGGGAAAAGGAGAGGGAAACTGGGAAAGTTTGGGTCTGCAAATCCAACCTGGGGCTGGCTGGGGACCCTGTCTGGGGACTGCCAGCCCTTGGGGCTCCTCTGGGGAGATGTAAGA
>NW_005087864.1:60044-72144 GCF_000331425.1 Pseudopodoces humilis | reverse complement strand
CAGGGGGTCTCTGAGGGTCCCAGGGGGTCTCTGGGGGGTCTCAGGGGGGTCCCAGGGGGTCCCGGGCCGGTTCCCCCCTGGCAGCCGGGTCTCTCCAGGCCGGCGCTGCCGGAGCCCGCGGGGACCCCGGAGCTGGGCCCGGGAACAGGAGCTGAGCCCGAGGCTGCGGAGGAGGAGGAGGAGGAGGAGGACCTGGATCAGGACCTGGATCAGGACCGGGATCAGGACCGGGATCAGGATCAGGACCGGGATCGGGATCAGGACCGGGATCGGGATCGGGACCAGGACCGGGATCGGGATCGGGAGGATGAGGAGGATGAGGAGGATGAGGAGGATGAGGATGAAGACGAGGATCCCCGCTCAGGTACGGCCGGGCTGGGCCCGGGTCACCCCTGGGTGTCACCTCCTGTCCCATCCCTGTCCCTGTCCCTGTCCCTGTCCGTGTGTCCGTGTGTCTGTGTCCAATCCCTGTCCGTGTGTCCATCTGTCCCCGTGTGTCCGTGTGTCCATCTGTCCCTGTCCCTGTCCGTGTGTCCGTGTGTCCGTGTGTCCCCAATCCCTGTCCGTGTGTCCGTGTGTCCCCAATCCCTGTCCCCGTGTCCGTGTGTCCGTGTGTCCGTGTGTCCCCAATCCCTGTCCGTGTGTCCGTGTGTCCGTGTGTCCCCAATCCCTGTCCCTGTGTCCGTGTGTCCCCAATCCCTGTCCGTGTGTCCGTGTGTCCGTGTGTCCCCATTCCCTGTCCGTGTGTCCGTCTGTCCCCAATCCCTGTCCGTGTGTCCGTGTGTCCGTCTGTCCCCAATCCCTGTCCATGTGTCCGTGTGTCCCCAATCCCTGTCCCCGTGTCCGTGTGTCCCCGTGTCCGTGTGTCCCCAATCCCTGTCCCTGTGTCCGTGTGTCCCCAATCCCTGTCCCCGTGTCCGTGTGTCCCCAATCCCGTCCTGTCGGTTCCCAGCCGGCCCCGATCCCTGGGGCAGATCCCGGGAGCCGCAGCCGGAGCCGGGAGGGGCCAGGATCCCGGGAATCCCCAGATCCCCGGGAAGCGCCGGAGGAGTGGCCCAGGCGGCGCTGGAGGACGGTGAGACCTCGGGAAAATCCCAAATTCCCAAATTTCCTCCCTCTGTTCCCTCGGGAAAATCCCAAATTCCCAAATTCCCAAATTCCCAAAATCCCAAATTCCCAATTTCTTCCTTCTGCTCCCTCGGGAAATTCCCAAATTCCCAAATTCCTAAATTTCCTCCCTCCTTTCCCGCGGAAAAATCCCAAATTCCCAAAATCCCAAATTCCCAAATTTCCTCCCTCCTTTCCCTCGGGAAAATCCCAAAATCCCAAATTTCCTCCCTGTGTTCCCGTGGGAAAATCCCAAAATCCCAAAATCCCAAATTTCCTCCTGCTGCTCCCTCGGGAAAATCCCAAATTCCCAAAATCCCAAATTCCCAAAATCCCAAATTCCCAAATTTCCTCCCTCCTTTCCCTCGGGAAAATCCCAAATTCCCGATTTCCTCCTTCTGCTCCCTCGGGAAATTCCCAAAATCCCAAATTCCCAATTTCCTCCTTCTGCTCCCTCGGGAAAATCCCAAATTCCCAAAATCCCAAATTCCCAAATTTCCTCCCTTCCTATCCTCGGGAAAATCCCAAATTCCCCATTTCCTCCCTCTGTTGTGTCCGGATTACCCCAAATCTGCCCCAATCCCGGGATTTTTTCCCTCTGGAAAACCCCAAATCCCCTTTTTCCTTCCTATTCCCAATCCCGGGGTTTTTCCCCCCTGGAATATCCCAAATCCCTGTTTTTCCCTCCCTGTTCCCGATCCCAGTGGAGACCCTGCGGCTCCTGATTGTCCGGAGGCTCCGGCCGGGCCGGGATCCCCATCCCGACGATGACGTCACCCCCACGCCCTCGCTGGCCGGAGCCGCGTTCCCGGTGTCCGGCCGGGAATTCCCGATGTCCGGCCGGGAATTCCCGATGTCCGGCCGGGAATTCCCGGTGTCCGGGCAGGGATTCCCAATGTCCGGCCGGGAATTCCCGATGTCCAGCGGGGATTCAGCCGTGTCCAGTCGGAATTTGGCCGCATCCACCCGGGAATTCCCAATGTCCAGCGGGGATTCAGCCACATCCAGCCGGGAATTCCCGATGTCCGGCCGGGAATTCCCAATGTCCAGCGGAGATTCAGCCACATCCAGCCGGGAATTCCCGATGTCCGGCCGGGAATTCCCGGTTTCCAGCCAGGATTCAGCCACATCCAGCCGGGAATTCCCAATGTCCGGCCGGGAATTCCCAATGTCCGGCCGGGAATTCCCAATGTCCAGCGGGGATTCAGCCACATCCAGCCGGGAATTCCCGATGTCCGGCCGGGAATTCCCGGTTTCCAGCCAGGATTCAGCCACATCCACCCGGGAATTCCCGATGTCCGGCCGGGATTTGGGAATGTCCGGCCGGGAATTCCCGATGTCCAGCCGGGAATTCCCAATGTCCGGCCGGGAATTCCCGATGTCCAGCCGGGAATTCCCAATGTCCGGCCGGGAATTCCCGATGTCCAGCCAGGATTCAGCCGTGTCCAGTCGGAATTCAGCCACATCCAGCCGGGAATTCCCAGTTTCCAGCCGGGAATTCCGGAAGTCCCGGGAAGAGCCGGAGCCCAACGGGATCCAAATCAAGCGGAAAGGTAACGGGGGAGGGGTTTGGGGCGGGAATTTTGGGGTAAAAATCGGGAATTTGGGGCAGGAATTTGGGGTGGGAATTTTTGGGAATTCCCTGCACGGCCTGATGGGATCCCTGCAGGGATTTGGGGTCTCATTCCCAGGATTTGGGGTCTCATTCCCAGGATTTGGGGTCTCATTCCCAGATTTGGGGTCTCATTCCCGGATTTGGGGTCTCGCTCTCCCAAAAAATCCTTTCCTGGGATTTGGGGTCTCGTTCCCTGGGTGCTGATTCCGGGATTTGATTTGGGATTTTGGGATTTGATTTGGGATTTTGGGATTTGATTTGGGATTTGATTTGGGATTTGATTTGGGATTTAATTGGGATTTAATTGGGATTCTGGGATTTGATTTTGGATTTGATTTTGGATTTAATTTGGGATTTGATTTGGGATTTAATTGGGATTTAATTGGGATTTAATTTGGGATTTGATTTGGGATTTTGGGATTTGATTTGAGATCTAATTTGGGATTTGATTTGGGATTTTGGGATTTGATTTGGGATTTGATTTTGGGATTTAATTTGGGATTCTGGGATTTGATTTTGGATTTGATTTTGGATTTAATTTGGGATTTGATTTGGGATTTAATTGGGATTTGATTTGGGATTTGATTTGGGATTTGATTGGGATTTAATTGGGATTTGATTTGAGATTTAATTTGGGATTTGATTTGGGATTCTGGGATTTGATTTTGGATTTAATTTGGGATTTTGGGATTTGATTTGGGATTCTGGGATTTGATTTTGGATTTATTTTGGGATTTTGGGATTTGATTTGGGATTTGATTTGGGATTTTGGGATTTAATTTGGGATTCTGGGATTTGATTTTGGATTTGATTTTGGATTTAATTTGGGATTTGATTTGGGATTTAATTGGGATTTGATTTGGGATTTGATTTGGGATTTGATTGGGATTTAATTGGGATTTGATTTGAGATTTAATTTGGGATTTGATTTGGGATTTTGGGATTTGATTTGGGATTTGATTTTTGGATTTAATTTGGGATTCTGGGATTTGATTTTGGATTTGATTTTGGATTTAATTTGGGATTTGATTTGGGATTTTGGGATTTGATTTGGGATTTGATTTTTGGATTTAATTTGGGATTCTGGGATTTGATTTTGGATTTGATTTTGGATTTAATTTGGGATTTGATTTGGGATTTTGGGATTTGATTTGGGATTTGATTTTGGCCGCTGCTCTCGGCTGCTGATTTTGGCTCCCACTTTTGGGTGCTGGGTGCTGATTTGGGGGTGCTAATTAAATTCCAGCGCTAATTTGGGGCGCTAATTAACTTCCGGTGCTGATTGGGGGTTCTGGGTGCTGACTTTTGGTTCCAATTAATTTTGGGTGCTAATTTGGGGCACTAATTAATTCCCAGCGCCAATTTGGGCTGCTAATTAATTTCGGGTGCCGATTTTGGGTGCTAATTGGGGTGCTAATTAATGAATTAGGGATGCTAATGAATTAATGGGGGTGCTAATTAACTAATTAGGAGAGCTAATTATCTAATTAAGGGTGCTAATGAACTGATTAGGGGTGCTAATTAACTGATTAGGGTGGTAATTAACTAATTGGGGTGCTAATGAGCTAATTGGGGTGCTAATTAACTAATTGGGGTGCTAATTACCGCATTTTGGTGGCGGGGCCGCTCCCCCCCCCCTTCCCCTCCCCCCCTTTTTTGGGGGGCCCAGCCCAGGAGGAGGGGCCTGAGGAGGCCACGCCCCCCAGCGGCTGCAGCCAATCAGAGCCCGAGCTGCGGGAAGGAGGCGGAGCCAAAGCCGAGGGTAACCCGCCCCTCCCCCACCCCCCAAAAACGGCCCCAAAAAACCCCAAAAAGGCCCCAAAAAAGAGCCCAGAAAATCTCAAAAAGCCCCCAAAAAAATCTCAGAGGGGCCCAAAAACCCCGAAATTCTCAAAGAGACCCAAAAAACCTCAAAGGGATCCCAAAAAGGGCCCCAAAAAACTCAAATTGACCCCAAATCCCCCAAAATGGCCCCAAAAAAGGGCCCCGAAAATCTCAAAGGGAGCCAAAAAGCCCAAAAATCTCGAAGGGGTCCAAAATTCTCAAGGAGGCTCCAAAAACTCCGAAAGGGCCCCAAAAAAGGGCTCCAAAAACCCCAAAAAGGCCCCAAAAATCAGGAAAGGGCCACCAAAATCACGAAAGGGCCACGAAAAAACTCCCAGGGGACCCCAAAAACCCCCAAAAACGGCCACCAAAATCTGGAAAGGGCCACCAAAAACGCCTCTGGGGCCACCAAAACCCCTCTGGGGCCACCAAAACCCCTCTGGGGCCACCAAAATCTGGAAAGGGCCACCAAAAACCCCTCTGGGGCCACCAAAAACCTTCTGCGGCCACCAAAAATCCCAAAAGGGCCACGAGAAGCCTCAAAAGGGCCACCAAAACCCCCCCTGGGGACATCAAAGCCACCTCTTGGGGCCACCAAGTGTCCCCAGGGGCCACCAAAAGGACCCAGGGGCCACCTGGAGGTCACCAAACCCCCCCCAGGTGGCCACTGAGGTCCCCAGGTGACCACTGAGGTCCCCAGGTGGTCACTGAGGTCCCCCAGGTGGCCACTGAGGTCCCCAGGTGGTCACTGAGGTCCCCAGGTGACCACTGAGGTCCCCCAGGTGGCCACTGAGGTCTCCAGGTGGTCACTGAGGTCTCCAGGTGACCACTGAGGTCCCCAGGTGGCCACTGAGGTCCCCCCCTGTGGCTTTTCCAGGGAATTTTTTCTACCTGAGCCTCCCCACGGGACCCCCCCGGCCGGGAGGGGACGTCGGGGACACCCCTGGGGACATCGGGGACACTCCTGGGGACACAGAGCTGATCCTGGGGACGCTGGAGGAGCTGCGGGGGAAACTCCTGCAGCTGAGGGTGAGACTGGGGACATGGGGACACCTTGGGGACACCTGGGGGACACCTGGGGGACATGGGGACATCAACGGGGACATGGGGACACCACTGGGGACATGGGGACATCAACAGGGACATCACTGGGGACATGGGGACATCATTGGGGACATGGGGACACCTTGGGGACATCACTGGGGACATGGGGACACCTTGGGGACATCACTGGGGACATGGGGACATCAAACTCCTGCCGCTGAGGGCGAGATTGGGGACATCACTGGGGACGTCATTGGGGACATCAACGGGGACACCTTGGGGACATCATGGGGACACCTGGGGGACATGGGGACATCATTGGGGACATCATCAGGGACTTGGCGACATCATCGGGGACATCACTGGGGACGTCATTGGGGACATCAACGGGGACACCTTGGGGACATCATGGGGACACCTGGGGGACATGGGGACATCATTGGGGACATCATCAGGGACTTGGCGACATCATCGGGGACATCACTGGGGACGTCATTGGGGACATCAACGGGGACACCTTGGGGACATCATGGGGACACCTGGGGGACATGGGGACATCATTGGGGACATCAACATTTGGGATAGCCCTGGGGACACTGGGGACATTGATGGGGACACAAAGAGGGACCTGGGGACATTGAAGGGGATGGGGGGAGGGGACACTGCAGGTGTCTGGGGGGGGTGGCCCCAAACTGTCCCCAAACTGTCCCCAATGATGTCCCTGTCCTGTCCCCAATGTCCCCAGTGATTGTCCCCGATGTCCCCAGTGTCCCCACTGATGTCCTCAATGTCCCCAATGATGTCCCAATGTCCCCAGTGTCCCCCCTGATGTCCCCAATATCCCCACTGATGTCCCCAATGTCCCCCCTGCTGTCCCCAATGTCCCCAATGATGTCCCCAATGTCCCCCCTGATGTCCCCAATGTCCCCACAGGCTCTGGAAGTCGCTCACCAGCAGCTGCTGCTCTCGCTGGGGGCGGCCGATGCCACCGGCAACAACAACAACGTCCCCAACAGTGTCCCCAACAGTGTCCCCAACAGTGTCCTCAGTGTCCCCAGTGTCCCCAAGAGTGTCCCCAACAATGTCCCCAACTGCCACAGCACCATCCCCAGTGTCCGCAGCAGTGTCCCCACTGTCCCCACTGTCCCCAGTGTCCCCAGTGTCCCCAGCAGTGTCCCCAGTGTCCCCGAGTGGGCCCTGCCACCCCCCGGCCCCCTCGTGACTTGGAGACTCGGTGACACCGCCAGACTCGGTGACACCGCCAGACACGGTGACACTGGACATGGTGACACTGCCAGACTCGGTGACACCGCCAGACACGGTGACACCCCCGGACACGGTGACACCGCCAGACACGGTGACAACCCCGGACACAGTGACACCCCCAGACACGGTGACACCCCCGGACACGGTGACACTGGACACAGTGACACTGGACACGGTGACACCGCCAGCACAGGTGAGAGCACCCTGAGTGTCACCCCAATGTCACCCCAATGTCACCTCAGTGTCACCTCAGTGTCACCTTTCCCACAGCCCCGTTCCATCCCCATTAATTCCCATTAATTCCCATTGATTCCTCATTAATTCCCCATTAATTCCCCATTAATTCCCCATTAATTCCCATTAATTCCCCATTAATTCCTCATTAATTTCCATTAATTCCCATTAATTTCCCATTAATTCCCACTAATTCCCATTAATTTCCCCATTAATTTCCCATTCATTCCCCATTAATTCCCCATTAATTCCTCATTAATTCCCATTAATTCCCATTAATTTCCCATTAATTCCCACTAATTCCCATTAATTTCCCCATTAATTTCCCATTCATTCCCCATTAATTCCCCATTAATTCCTCATTAATTCCCATTAATTCCCCATTAACTCCCCCATTAATTCCCCATTAATTCCCATTAATTTTCCCATTAATTCCCATTAATTCCCCATTAATTCCCATTAATTCCCATTCCCATTAATTCCCCATTAATTCCCATTAATTTCCCCATTGATTTCCCTGTAATTTTTCCCAAGATTTTTCCTATCAATTTCCCCACTATTCCCATTATTTTCCCCTTTAATTTTCCCATTATTTCTCCTATTAATTCTCCATTAATTTCCCCATTATTCCAATTATTTCTCCCATTATTTTTGCTATTAATTTCACATTATTTCCCCCATTAATTCCCCATTATTCCCATTAACTTTCCCTATTAATTTCCCATTAACTTCCCCCATTATTCCCATTAATTCCCCATTAATTTTCCCATTAATTCCCCATTAATTCCCATTAATTTTCCCCATTAATTTCCCATTAATTTTCTCCATTATTCCCATTAATTCCCCCATTAATTCCCCATTAATTCCCATTAATTTTCCCCATTAATTTCCCATTAATTTTCTCCATTATTCCCATTAATTCCCCCATTAATTCCCCATTATTCCCATTAATTTTCCCCATTAATTTCCCCCGTTATTCCCATTAATTCCCCATTAATTTTCCCTATTAATTCCCCATTAATTCCCATTAATTTTCCCGCTTTTCCCTTTTTTTTCCAGGCTCCGCCCACCTTTAACCCGGGAGAGGGGGGGGAGGGGCTGGAATTTCCCTCCCCTCCCCCCCCAGGAAGGTTTTTCCAGGGAATTCCCGAATTCCCGGACAGATGCACTTTGTTGGGAATTCCCAAATTTTTTTTTCCCGGAAAAAAAATTCCCAAAATTCCTATAAATATGTACGTACGCCCCTCCCCCACCCTGTAAATAGCCCCTCCCCCCTCCGGCCGACAATCGGGGGCGGCACCCCCAAAATCCCGGGATTTCCCCCCAAAAATCCTGGGATTTCCCCCCAAAAATCCCGGGATTTGCCCCCAAAAATTCTGGGATTTCCTCCCAAAAAATCCTGGGATTTCCCCCAAAAATTCTGGGATTTCACCCCAAAAATTCTGGGATTTCCTCCCAAAAATTCTGGGATTTCCCCCCAAAAATCCTGGGATTTGCCCCCAAAAATTCTGGGATTTCCCCCAAAAATCCTGGGATTTCCCCAAAAAAATCCCAGGATTTTCTCCCAGAAAAATCCCAGGATTTCCCCCCAAAATTCCAGGATTTCCCCCCCAAATCCCGGGATTTCCCCTCTATAAATATTATAAATAACAGAGATGGAAACTTGGAAGAATTCCCGAATCTTGGACTCCTTTTTTTGTGGGATTCCGGGTGTTTTTTTATGGGATTGGGGGAATTTTTTGGGATTTGGGGAATTTTTTGGGATTTGGGGGAATTTTTTGGGATTTGGGGAATTTTTTGGGATTTGGGGAATTTTTTGGGATTTGGGGAATTTTTTGGGATTTGGGGTGGGATTTTTTGGGATTTGGGGTGGGAATTTTTATGGGATTTGGGGAATTTTTTGGGATTTGGGGAATTTTTATGGGATTGGGGGAATTTTTTGGGATTTGGGGGAATTTTTTGGGATTTGGGGAATTTTTTGGGATTTGGGGGAATTTTTTGGGATCCAGGCGCTGCCCCTGCCGGGATTTGGGAATTCTGGGATCCAGCCCCGGCCCCAGGGACCCCAAAATGTCCCCAAAGTGTCCCCAGGGACCCCAAAATGTCCCCAAAGTGTCCCAGGAGTGTCCCCAAAGTGTCCCCAGGGACTCCAAAGTGACCCCAAAGGCCCCAAAGTGTCCCCAAAGTGTCCCCAAGGTCCCCTGGGGGAGGAAATCCTGTCCCTGGGGGTGTCACTGTCCCCAGGGGGGGTGACAGTGTCCCCAAGGGGGGTGACAGTGTCCCCAGGGGGGGTGACAGTGTCCCCAGGGGGGTGACAGTGTCCCCAGTGAGGTGTCAGTGTCCCCAGCGAGGTGTCAGTGTCCCCAGCGAGGTGTCAGTGTCCCCAGTGAGGTGTCAGTGTCCCCAGTGAGGTGTCAGTGTCCCCAGGGGGGTGACAGTGTCCCCAAGGGGGGTGACAGTGTCCCCAGGGGGGTGTCAGTGTCCCCAGGGGGGTGACAGTGTCCCCAGGGGGGGTGACAGTGTCCCCAGGGGGGGTGACAAAGCCCAGCCGGGTGACAAAGCTCTGGTTTATTTACAAACTGCTGGGGGGAGGTGGCACCGTCCCTGTCCCCTCTGTCCCTGTCCCTGTCCCTGTCCCCTCTGTCCCCTCTGTCCCTGTCCCTGTCCCCTGCGAGGCCTCGGCCTGGCAGGAGCGGTGTCACCTCCCGATGTCACCTCGGGTGTCACCTCCTGGTGGCACCTCCTGGGTCACATCCGTGATGTCCCCGATGTCACATCCTGGGTGTCTCTGATGTCACTCCTCTGGTGTCCTGTCTCGGTGTCCCCGATGTCACATCCTGGGTGTCCTCTGGTGTCACATCCTGGGTGTCACACGTGTCACTCCTCTGGTGTCCTGTCTCGGTGTCCTCGGTGTCACTCCTCTGGTGTCCTCTGGTGTCACATCCGCGGTGTCCCCGATGTCCCAAGGTGAAGATCTCGTCCTGATCATCTCTGGTGTCCCATTCCAGTGTCCCCAATGTCCCCAGTGTCCCATTCCGGTGTCCCCAATGTCCCCAGTGTCCCATTCCGGTGTCCCCAATGTCTCCAATGTCCCATTCCGGTGTCCCCAGTGTCCCCAATGTCCCATTCCGGTGTCCCCAGTGTCTCCAATGTCCCCAATGTCCCACTGTCACAACGTGGAGATCTCATCCTCACTGTCCACAATGTCCTCGATGTCCCCAGTGTCCCCAGATGTGTCCCCAGATGTGTCCCCAGGTCTGTCCCCAGTGTCCCCAGTGTCCCCAGTGTCCCCAGTGTCCCCAGTGTCCCCGGTGTCCCCAGTGTCCCCAGATGTGTCCCCAGGTCTGTCCCCAGTGTCCCTGGTGTCCCCAATGTCCCCAGTGTCCCCAGATGTGTCCCCAGTGTCCCCAGGTCTGTCCCCAGTGTCCCCAGTGTCCCCGGCGTCCCCGCCGCTGTCACAAGGTGAAGATCTCGTCCTCGCTGTCCCTGAGCGCGGCCGCCCGCGGGGTCCTGGTGAGGGGTCGGGGTCCCAGCCGGGCCCCCCGAGGGGACACAGGGGTGACACCGGGGCCACCCCGGCCCGGCCCGGGGCTGTGGGGACACCGAGTGACGTCACCGGGGCTGTGGGGACACGGGGTGACGTCACCAGGGGACACCGAGTGACGTCACCGGGGCTGTGGGGACACGGGGTGACGTCACCAGGGGGACACGGGGTGACGTCACCAGGGGGACACCGGGTGACATCACCGGGGCTGTGGGGACACGGGGTGACGTCACCAGGGGGACACCGGGTGACGTCACCAGGGGGACACCGAGTGACGTCACCGGGGCTGTGGGGACACGGGGTGACGTCACCAAGGGGACACGGGGTGACATCACCAGGGGGACACCGAGTGACGTCACCGGGGCTGTGGGGACACGGGGTGACGTCACCAGGGGACACCGGGTGACATCACCGGGGCTGTGGGGACACGGGGTGACGTCACCAGGGGGACACCGAGTGACGTCACCGGGGCTGGCCCTGCCACCTCCCCCACTGCACCCCAACCCTGCCCCATTTCACCCCCAAACCTCCCCCACTTCAGTCCCACTTTCACCCCAATTTTATCCCAAATTTCCCCCCAATTTTATCCCAATTTCTCCCCCAAATTCTTCCCATTTTTTTCCCAATTTTTCCCATTTTTTTCCTAATTTTTTCCCATTTTTTCCCAACTTTTCCCCAATTTTTTCCCAATTTTTCCCCATATTTTCCCCAAATTTTTCCCATTCTTTCCCCAAATTTTCCCCAGATTTTCCCCGAATTTTTCCCATTTTTTTCCCCAAATTTTCCCCAAATTTTTCCCATTTTTTCCCCAAATTTTCCCCAATTTTTCCCTGAATTTTCCCCCATTTTTTCCCAATTTTTCCCCAGATTTTCCCTGAATTTTTCCCATTTTTTTCCCCAAATTTCCCCCAGTTTTTCCCATTTTTTTTTTCCCAATTTTTCCCACTTTTCCCCCATTTTTTTCCCACCTGCTCTCCCGGCCCCGCAGCCGCTGCGCCGCCGCCGCCTCCTTGAAGCGGCCGATCTCGGCGTCCAAGCGCCGCAGGAAATCCGAGGCAGAGAGGTCGCGGCGGGAGGGGCTGGGAACGTCCCCGGGATCGGGATCATCCCCGGGATCGGGATCATCACCGGGACGGTCCCCGGGATCGGGACGGTCCCCGGGATCGGGACGGTCCCCGGGATGTTGCCGGGCTCGGGGCCCCGCGGGCTGCGGGATCAGCAGGGTGGCCTTCAGGAAAATGGTGTCCGAGGAGTAGAGGCGGTTGGCGCGCTGGATCTGCTCCATCTGCCGGGATCGACGGGATGGGATGGATCGGGATCCGTGGGATCCGTGGGATCCGTGGGGTCAATGGGGTCGATGGGGTCAATGGGATCCATGGGATCCATGGGATCCATGGGGTCAATGGGATCGATGGGATCGATGGGATCCATGGGATTGATGGGATCGATGGGATCAATGGGATCGA
>NW_005087863.1:37009-76275 GCF_000331425.1 Pseudopodoces humilis | reverse complement strand
TTCCTTCCTTCCTTCCTTTCCTTCCTTCCGTCCTTTCTTCCTTTCTTTCTTCCGTCTCTTGGCTATTGTGAAATAGCATGCTGTATAGAAATCCTTCCGTTCCCCAATGTCTCTTTTTACCCCCACATCCTGCCCAGCACTGTTGTCTTACCTTTGGTGTTGCACATAATTTTGTTGAATGGTGAGAGTCACACTTACCTGTGTCTGCTGATTATTGCTGCTGGGCTCATAGGTGGCTGCACTGGAATGGATAAGACTCATTTTGACTTGTACTTCTTAACTACCAGGGGTTTTTGAGAAATCTGCTTTCAGACTTGGACAAATAGCTCGGCTTTCCTTCATAGTCCTTTTTCTCTCAGAAAATTTTCTAATCAGGACCTGGAATTTGATTAATTGGTATTAGCAACTTATACTAATATTTTAATTTGTATTAGCAACTGATAGTAATATTTTGATATGAGATTACTAATATAATGATGCATTAGACAATAGGCAATGTAAATCTTCATTTTAGTAATGAAAAGTATGTGCTGTGCTTACACTGGACTGGGTAATGGGAATTTTCACCACCTAATGAACAGAGAAAAAAGTCTAAAAATGAGAAACGTTTTGTTTTTAAAAGCTAGGATTATGATTTGTACATATGTACATGTACAAATTTAGCAGCAATTAATAATATAGGTGTATCAATCTTGTGAAGTATGAAAAATAACTTTAATGTTCACTGACATTATAAAATATTGCATCTCATTCTGAATTTGCCTTAGATGAGACATAAACTCCTGTTTAGCTTTACAATTCTGCACAAATGAATTGCACTTATTACACACTTTCAGGTTTTTTTCTCTGGTTTGGAGATTGTATAAAAGATGGCACTGGACAGGGGTGGGCAGGATTGGTGTACCAGGGCATCACTCCTGTTGCCTAGGACATTTGAACACTTTGTGTGGATTCAACTAGCTGGAGCTAGTGAGAGTCTAGATTTATTTCATCAGGCTGGGAATGGAGCCCAAAGCTGGTTTTATTTGTCATTGTTGTCACTTTGATAAAGAGCTGATAGAATCAGCTGTTACACAGGAGCTTCTTTGGAAGACTGGAGAAAGCTTATTTAGAGGCAAACTGTGAGCATTTTTAACGTTTCTGACCTTGTCAGGGCAAAAGTGGGCTTCTGCATGTGTGCTCATGTAACTGGATAGGCTGATGTCTTTCTGCATCTGCCAAAGTCTTTCCAGTGCTTCGTGTGCTGCTCAGAGCTTTTAGAGCCTCTCCAAATATTAAATGGGCAAGTATGTATGTATAAATGGAAAAAAAACAGACAAAGTTTCCCAGGTTGTTTTTGGTTTTTTTTAACAAATGAAAATATGACCCGAAGATGATTACCTATTTAGCCCTTATTAGTTTTTCTTGTTTTTAAGATGTTTTTCAAATTAGGGATGATTTTTATAGAGACTTGAGAGTATCTATTTAAGAGGACTGAAATATGAAAAATGCATTGTTTCTCATTAAAATACCTAATAATAATGAAAGTTTAATAGATAATATTTTACTTGAATAATATCTGTGTATTTTGTATGCATATTGCAAGTCCATCAGAGAATATATCTCAATGTAATGTTGTATTTCTGTTCCTGGTGCCTAATCAGTTTTCAGTATGAGATGTTACTTTCCTGTTTTTTAATCTACTTTTGACTTCATATTTTGTATGAATGGCCAGATTCATTAGTTTAATATTCAGAAAAAAAGTAATCAATTATGGGTTATCATTGATTAAACAGAGGTTTTTCATTTTAAATGAAATTTTCTTGAAGGCTTTTCTGTGCTATGTAAGTTCATAAGTCAACTAAATTATCAAAGCTAAAGTATATTAATCAATTTGTTATTAATGTACTTTTAATAATCGTTAAGTACAATATATTAACTGATTATAAGCCATGTGTAAAAGCAGTGTTTGCAAAAGGGGTTACTTTATGTTGTTACAGTACATACTGGAAGCTGCTAAATACAAGCCACATTTGAGTATTTTAAAAGAAAATATTGATTGAACTATCAAACTGTTTACTTGTAAATATGGACTTATTGTCAAACGGAAGTTTCTCAGGAGCAACACTTATTCTACAAATATTAGGATAAGAGTTTTTCTGCATTTTAACGGTCAGTTGTGAATAATACAAAAATATTGAAAAAAGACTTCTGGGGGATGACTAAACAGGTGCCTATCACATAAAATCCTTTTCTACAATTTTAATGAAAAATGTGTAAATTTAAACTCATAAGTATGTGTGACTTGAGATAGTCATGGTGCTTGCTTTGGGTTTAGATTTGTTTCACAAAAAGAAGAGAAATTCATGCAGGTGAGAGGGCTCCTACAAAACAATTTCAATTGTTGTGATGATTGTCTTGGAGACTAACAGATGTAGGTGTTTTGTGAATTGTAGGTCTCTTAGCTAAAACCTGGTGTAAAACAGGCTGGATTTGGAAGGGCCTTTGGCTGTAGCCCGTGGACTCTGAGCTGGTAAGGTGTGAGCCTTGTAGCACAAGAATGGTCCTGAGTTAATGCCTCTGTCTCACGACAACCTATGCTGTGGAGTAGGAAGGAGCAAAGCATTCTCAGGATAGAGCGTTGCTGCAGGTCTGCATTTGTGGAAGAACCTCAAAAGGGGACATGGCGACTTGTGACAGTGAGGAGTGTTCACCATCAGGCGTGGGTGCATCACTTGCTCCTATCAGCACATGGCCAGCACGGCCTGGTCTGAGCCTGCCAAGCCCTGGCTGTGTGTGCAGTCATCCATGGCTGGTGAACTGAGCACCAGGCACTGGAGCAGAGCGGCCGAATGCAGAGGGACCCAGCTGTCACCACCACGCCAGAATGCAGAGGCCCAAAAGGCACTCCTTGTCTGTGTGTAGGATGAGAGGCAAATCACTGGTATCAATAGGCAAGGAGTAAGGAAACATACCACAAGTTGCCTCATGCAAATACTGAGACTTCATGTAAGAGGGATTTAAACCACAGAGGTAATAAGTATGCTATTCAGGAAATGACAGAGCTGCCTTTAGCCTGGTTATGTTACCATGTCTCCATCTCCCTCATGTGGACCCATAAACCCAACTTCACAGTACACCTTATTGTGGGACTGGAAACCACTTGGGCTTTGTGATGGTTTGCATAATTTGACCTAGAGGCATTCAGGTGGAATGCTCACTTACACAGGAAAACAAGCATGAAATTTTGTTTTGTTTCCCCGTGTGCATGAGACAAGGGTGTAATGGATGAGACTAGTTGTTTCTATCGTTCCAGATGAATAGATATTTATTATTTTGTCAATCTCTATAGGTGTAGAGCATATTTATAGCACCTAAATAAACAATCAAATGTGAGGTATGAAGGACACATTGAAATGAGTATTAGTTAGTGAACAACCTTCCTTGAAGGAATAATGATGCTATCACATGCACCTCAATAAGAAATACTACAGTCATGGTTTAATAAGAACTGGAGCATGAACCAACAAAATTGCATGAAGCAACTTGCAGTTTGCTTTCAAAATGTTGGTGTCTACAGTGTGTGATTTATGGGCATTTGCTAAGGCACGTTTATCAGAGCTGTATTGTGCTTGTTGCAGTGTTAGTAATCACTTCATATTCCACAATTCTCTGCTTTTGTCTGTGGAAATTTTTTTTTTTCCACAGCTGTACAAAGGTGGCTGAAAAACTCGTTTCTTTTAGCATGAAATTAAAACCATTCAGCAGTATTTCTGATGAACTGTTAAAGCTTTACTTTGGCAGGGTCTACAGTAGGAGCACATCATTAAAACAAGAATGCCATGTTACAGGAGAAGTAAGATTAATCCAGCAATACCTGTAAAAAACTGAGGTTACATAGCAAACCAGCTTTCTGTATGAAATAGCAATCCCTATAAAGCTTAGTTTGTACTGGTATAGCTGTATCAGTCTTAGAATAAATGTGCCATTGCAGCTCTCTAAATTAAGTATTACACCTCTTTGAACATTTTCTAGCTATATCTATCTGCAAAAATGTGTAATGTGGGTATAAATTTCTTTCATGGGTATGCTATAATAAATACTTATGGGGTGATTATTTACTTGTGGGGTGCATCTACACATAAAAATAGAAATAAGATTTTCTTATGATTTTGCATTTTTAGGGTCATTGATCTGTCAGTTGCCAATATTCTGTCAGAGCAATAACCACCTGAACTATTCATTACTGCTTTCTCCTCAAATCTGCTGTCATAACTGCAGCTATTGTCACACTCCGGTCAACTTTTCTCTGATCTAAATTAGCTTTTAACAGTAGCTTCTTTTTAATTTACAGTTTTGATAGGATCAGATTCAAAAGAAAATAAATACATAGCAGAATATTGTAGAAAGCTTAATATTTGTTGAAATTAAGCTCCATTTACTATTGAGTGTTTTTTAGAGACTATTACATACATATGTACTCTTTCATTATGTGGAAATCTTTCAAGAGAATGATTAGTACATATTGTGTCATAAAGGATTGACAGTGGTCCCCAAAATAAGAGTTGAAATAGGGTGTCATTTCTGTTGCCTGTGCAATTGCTCATGAGTCTGTATTGAAAATACTGCAGCTGTAGACAATACCTGTAAAGACCCTGCTCTGGTATGGTTGAAAATCAGTGAAGCACATTATGACATTTATGAACTGAAGAAAAGCTTAATGTTCCTACATAGACATAGCTAATGCTTTTATTATCACTAGAGGGCAGTAAATACAAACATCGAATAATATGTTTTATCAGAACATATTAATCTTTTTCTTATTTTTTTTTTTTTTATTTAAAATAAGGGAACATAGGTCTTTATTAAACCTTAGCTCCTAGGTTTTACTACATATTTCCCCTAAAATATTTCAGAAGAACATCATCATCTCAGTGTAATAACATAAAATTCTCATATTTTATGTATAAGAATTATATATTAAAAAAAAATATATGGAATAGCTTATGCTGTATAATTTTACATAATTTTTAACAAATATAATTTTGACAGGCAGAAGGCTTCCAAGAAAATGTTTTTGAAGCAGTATAATTGTGCTACAGTTAGCACACTTAAAACTGAGACTCCTTTAAAAGAACTGGAGATGTGGTCCACTTACAGTCATCATCAGTTTTCAGCCATCAGAAGTTCATCTCTTTTTGATATCCCCAAATGAGACCCATCTTTGTCTGCTGTCCCTGCAGCTCACTTAGTGTGTGGCAGCTGGTTGCTGCAGTTGAAACAACTTCTCATATTTGTAAAATTGCTAATAGTTTGTTTGAGACTTTTTTATTTAAATCCTACAGTTTCTCTCCTAGGCAGGGAGTCTTATGTAGAACCCAGAGAATCTTGGTGAGGCGGGTTGATTTAAGCAACCAAAGAAACTTAAGAAAAATTTTAAAAAGATTTTAAAGAAAAACTTAAGTAAGCATAGTTTCCTTGTCTCTGACTGTCCTGCTGCTTCTACTTATCTGTCTCAGGGTTTTGGCTGAGTCCATCCACATGCTCTTGCTTGCTGGATGAAATGACCATTCTTTTCTGCTGTGGTCTTCCAGCACTGAGTAGACTCTCCATTGTGTGGTGAAACTTTCTGGTGGTGTACATACCAGCACAACTCACAGGTGGAGCTGGCTAGTGCTGTGAAAACTGTGCCATTTTTTACAAGAAGGAGCTGGATTTGACATGGGTGGTTATTGTTGTTCTCTGGTGTGTGAAGGTCAGTCTAAAAATCATAGAAACATAGAAATGTTTGGGTTGGAAGGGACCTTAAGGATTATCTAGTTCTCACCACCTGCCATGGGGCATATTTTTTCATGTTTTCCCAGGCTCTTCATTTGGCTTATGGGAGTTCTTTAGGCTATCTGTTCTTATTAAAACCTTGAAAACAAAACAGGTGATATGCTTAGATGTCTGCCTCTTTGCTTTACTTTTTGCTGTTTACTGGACAATATGCGCTACATCCAGAACACTTGTATTCAGAATTGATGCTCAGACATCTCTGAAAATGTTCATAGTACAACTTCATAGTCAATCCAAGGGGTTGCATTTGAAACCACTGTTCCTCCCTCAAAGCTAAGTACATTTTTGTATTACCCATCACTTATCTGCAGTAGGAAAGACCAAGGTGGTAAGTCTCCCATGTGACAGTTCATAAAAGCACCACAAGTGAATCACAGAATCAGAGAATAAGGTTGGAAGTAACCCCAGAGGGTCCCACCTTCTTGCTCAAGCAGAACCATCCTGGAGCACATTGCATGGGATTGAGTCCAGATGGCGCTTGAATATGTCTGGTGAGGGAGACTACACAGCCTTTCTTGTCAGTCTGTTCCAGTGCCCCACATAGTAAGGTTCTTCTTCATGCTCAGGGGGAACTTGCTGTGCATCAGATTCTGCCCATTGTCTCTTGTCTTATTGCTTGGCACCACTGAGAAGAGCCTGGTCCATCCTCTTAAGACCCTCCCTTCAGATATTGTTTATGTTGATGAGGTCCCCTCTCAGTCTTTTCTTCTTGAAGCTGAACATGCCCAGCTCCCTCAGCCTTTCATTGTAAAGAGATGCTCCAGTCCCCAAATCATGTATGTTTCCCTCTTCTGGACTTGTTCCAGGAGTCCCATGGTTCTCTTGTCCTGAGGAGCCCAGAACTGGACACAGCACTCCAGGTGAGGGGCTGAGTAGAGGGGCAGGATCACCCCCTGTGACCTGCTGTGAGTGCTCTTCCAACTTCGTATCCTGCATTCCCAGGATAACACTGACCTTCTCTATATCTTGTTTGTAGTGTGTGTTGGTTTCAGCTCAGTTAGTCTGAAAAAGTTCCAGCTGCCTTCCACTGCTTCCTTGGTGCTAGAGAATCAGGTCTGGAGTGCTGTGTTTTCTGATTGTCATGATTCTCCACAGTAGCTGTGGCCTAATAAATTGAACAGACTGAGGTTTTTCTTTTATTACAGAAGATATTCTCTGCCACATGAATAATATTTTGCAAGGGTTTTTTTCCTACACAATATGCATAATAGCAAGTAGGAAAAGATACACTAAATTCCTCTAGGTATTTAGTTAGTGGCAGATATTTGCCATGCATACATCTATCCACCATAACCTCCTATGAAGCTAGTTATTCACTGATGGCAACCTGGGAATTCAGGAGGAAAATCAGCCAAAACCATTCCTGTAAATCTGAGCAGGTGTGAATTTCCTGACTATCCTCATCTATATGTGGATACATCTATGTTCATACTGCATGTAGCCAAAATCAGGGAGCATGCTTTCTAAATCAGTGAAGTCATACATTTATTAATACATCCATGAATACATTTATTAATACATTTAATAAGAGATACATTTACAATCGTTAATTTTATGAGGTTGAGACTATGAGTCTTGAAAAAATAATACAAGTCAGTAATAAGCAGTATTACTGTATCAGGTGCAATTTCCTATTATCAGTATAGCTAATATGCAGCTACAGTGAATTGATGTAACATATATTTACTTTGGAGGGTAATGTTTTCTCCTGTTTTTATATCAAAATGAGCTAGCTAATAACTTGATAAACACCATTAATCAATAAATTAAACCAACGGTAACCCAGTAATTCTTATGAGGTATCTTTGTCTCATACATTAGTGGGGAGGAAAAAATTTAATGATTTTTTAATACATACCAAACAGCTGGTGTAATTTACATACCAGCCATTTTAAGTATTCTGTATCTGAATCAAGTTCTTTTGGGAACAGTTCTTTGGAAAGAGTTGTTAACATTTCATGAAGAAACAGCCTTTGGTAATAAAGTAAGAGAAAAGATTTAAAACCTGACTTTCTTGTGTCTTCTCGTGTTAGCCATTGCAACTAAAATTTGATACCCACATGCTTCATTCCTGAAGTAGCCAAAAGTTATTTTACCATTTTCTAAGTCATGCTTGAAATTGCCTTCTGAAGAAAGGCGTCATGTTTCCAGCTCTGTGTTGATGCTGGGTAGGTGGCAGCAGTGCTCTCTTGTGGGTGATCAGAAGACAAAGAAACACAGATGTAGAGAAGCTTTATATTCAGCATTACAAAGCTGAGCAGGAAGAATCAGGAGAAATAATTTCTACAAGTACCTTTTTTAAGACTTCTTTAAGGTCTTACTGAGTGTCTAGTAACCCCAGGTCTGTTTTCAACACTTGTTTTATACGCATCTAGCTTCATAGATCCAGACCAAGTATAACTGTGAATATTAAAATGTGTCAGAAATGTCTTATACTATCTATTTTAAGGCAAACAGTATGCCTTCCACATGAAAATACTTTAAGTACTGATGATGTGTTGGTTGTATCCAGTTGTCACATTGCTGTAGATTTCTCTCCTGTAAGGGATTTGTTGATACCATATTTTGCCCTATTGATTTTTACAGGTTCAATTCTTTTTGAAGCACTTAATGTTGCTAACTACTTCAGCCAAAACCTCTCTTATGACCATTCTTGGTCAGCATCTTCAAGTGAATCAGCAGTCTGGGATTAGACTGAACACTGCACCTCATTCAGTTTGTCCTTAGGCATTTGCCCATTGTCATATAAGGTAACTCTCCCTCTCTTTTGACGCAACAAAGACTTAGAAATTTGCTGCAGTAGTGCATGTGCCTTGCACAGGGTGGAGAAAGATAATCACAGAACCAGAGAATGGCTTGAGCTGGAAGGGACTTTAAAGATCATCTAGTTCCAACCCCCCTGCCATGGGCATAATGTATTCCTCCTTTCAAGTTTTGGTCTCTGAGTGACAGATGGTGGGATCTTTTATTTAATGCTTGAGTCAGCTCACTGACACACTCCACTTTCAATTAATCCCTTCTTTTTTTTCAATGATGCATAGCTGTAATTGATTATAATAATCTGCTGAGGCAGAAAGAGCAAAAGTTGGATAAATAAAGTGAGAATTTGAGGACTCGTATTATCTCACTTCTTACATCTCCTTGGAAGCTTAACATTTACTGAGAATTGTAAGACACATGCCTTTATTTTTATTGCTTTAGCATAATAGTAACTGCTTTTATCTCTTCAAATAAAAAAGCATTAGAAAGTAGCAGCCTGGCCCAATAGTCTGAGGTAGAACAGGTTTTTATGTAGATGGCATAAAATCCAAAAAATTTTCATTGTTAAAATACATCATAAGCTGCTTATGAAACAAGATATGTCTATTTATATTGGGTTTTTTCACATAAAGAAACCTTAAAATATATTTTTCTTCCATATGAAAAATTAAACTCACTAGGCAATCGAGATGTATATACACACAATACTAATTTTAACTGCTTGGATGGTGTGTCCATTGAAAACTGGTAAATGCTGCTGAAGTGACAAGAACTTAGCCCAATTATTTTTGAATGGCATGTGAATGCTGCAGGCAGGGATGCCATTAGTAAAGGGCATTTGCTGTCAGGGGGAAAAAAGAAAAAAAGAAAGAAGAAATATCCCATGCCCAGGAGAATCCCCAGCATCAGCCAATGGGAAATTACCATACATCATGACACCAGCTCTGCGGATTTATATCTTTTAGGGTGACACACTATTGGCTGCTAGTATGGCTCTATGGGAGGGATCGCTGCCACTGTCTGTGGCTTCCTCTTCAGGTCCTTATTTGGTAGCTGTTGATAGAGCAAGTCTTTGAGCAGCTGAGCATCTTGACATACATTATTCATTAAATCCTGGTGTTCAGGAAATATGCATATCCCTAGCTCTTCAGAAATTTCTTCAGCTCGTACAATATGTGTCTTCAACGTTGCCTCTGAATGCTTGGAGTTTCACAAATGGCATTTATTCAATCGGAAGACCACACGTTTGGATTTCATTTCAGTATGCCTTCTGAGCACACAGTTGCTGAGAACCTGAAGACCAGCAAAAAGAATTAGGAGAGGAAAGAAGTAATCTTTATTCTTGGAAGTCTTTTGCAGTGTCAGATAGCAAAGAACTGATTAGCTCAGATTGGTAGTATAGAAAAAATCAAAAATGCCTGAGGCAAACTATTTACTCTCAGTTTCTTGGGGCTACATAAAGGTAGGATTTTGTTTTATCTTTTAAGAACTTTGATTTATGGTGCATGATTGCATGATCACTGGATAGTGTGAGGATTTGTGGGTGATATGAGTATGAATAATTTGAAGTAAAAAATCAGACAACAAGCCTTTGTTCAGCAAGAATGAGCTGCACAGTATAGTCGTTCTTAGAGACTGTGCTGGGACTTTTAAAATAATATTGTTTCAGTGCATGTTTAGACCAAGTCTAAAGCCAAAGAAATTCAGAACAGTTTTGTGTTCTTTCAGAAAAAGGTTGCTACAAAACTGCATTTCCAGCCACTAAAAGGTTAAAACTCCAAATACCTTGAAACAGAGATACTATACAATAGAAGACAGCTTGAGTAAAAAAGCTGAGGATAATGGGTGGATGCATGACTCATAGTGGTTTTATTAGCTGAAGAAAGGTGAAATTATGAACACTGTTTCAAGAGCATTTCTGGTAGCCTCTGTGTGTGTGACAGCTTATTGATTAAAACATTAGAAATTGCCATCTTCTAATACTGATCTATATTGTTACATGGGCAGTGTGAAATAGATTGAAATGGCAATACTGCTAGAAAATGAAATTAAATAATCTTTATCTCTTTTAGGGAAAAGTTTTGCATCAAGGAGTTAAATCAGTATGCTTGTCAACACACAGAACTGAAAACACTTAGTAGAAAACCACATTTGAGCCTTGGTTTATCTCTAAGAATTATGTTTGTGCATTAGAAAAATGCTGCTGCTTTTATACTCATATAATTGTTATCAAGTGTGTAAAAAAAAAAAAAAATCATCCTGTGCTTGACATACAATAAGTGTGCCAAATCATTCTGCTTTAAAGAAACTGATTTGTCCTGAAGTAAATAATGCATATGTTGAATTAAATTACTAGAAATGACACAAGCATTATATTTGTGCAATTGAATCTCTTATGCTTTTTTTTATTAATGCCTACTTTTACAATAGATATATGTATTTTAAAATAGAAATGCAAAGCCTGATTACGTCCATTTATGGGTATTCTCAGATAATGCTGAATTTTTACACTATATTATTAAGGATTTTGATCAGTCATTTGCGAAGAAATTTCATCCCATTATGCTAGCTAGGTAGATTTCTATCTTGTTTACCAAAACAATGAGATGAAATTACTTTGCTTTTCAGCTAAAAGTAATTTATCGTAATTTACTAGAAAGTATTTCCTGCATTTCTAGGCAGCTGCTGTCATGTTCCTCCTTGCTAAATCACAAAAATTCAATCACCAATTTAAAAAAGAGAAAAGTTTACTCTTACTGTTTAGCCTTTATAATTGATAGACTTTTCTTTTCTCTAATTGAAGTTTAGCAGAGACCATGGTAGCTGTAATTGAGGACACAGGGGGAAAAAATTTCCTTTGTATAGAGAGTGTTTTATACCGTCTACAGACAGTGATCTTAGTTAAGAAATGTCCTGGGGTGACTTTAAGTCATGCTAAGTCATGCTTGAGCACAATTTTATTACAGTGTTTTTGAGACAAAAAAATGTAAGAAGAAGCAAAGATGTTCTGTGTTTTATGACATTGAAAACAATTATGTAGAGTATTTATGTAATTTTAAGGACTGAAATATCTAATTCTCAGATATTACATTGTATATGTTTCTGTCCTTCATTATACACATATTTCTGTGTGCTCCAGGCTGTACTTTATCCCCTATGGATTATATTTTGGAAAATGGGAATGTTTACCCCTGGTTTGTATTGAGTATCTTTTCTTGAAAAAAATGAGCACCACTATCACAATGACAGCTTTAGAGATATCTGCCTTTCTGTAGGTTATTATAAAAAACAGTGTCTGGCCTTGATGTTAATTAAACCTATGGGCTTCCAACCCAAATAAGATTGCTGTTTATGTATCCAGAATGCTGCTAAAATCAAAGATAGTTTTGCATCCATAAGCAGTACATACAGAACCCTTATGTTAATTTGTAAAGCTGACTTATTTAAAATTCCTTCTTTGTTTTATTGTAGCTTTCTAAATCTAGTGTATCTAAATCTAGTAATATAATATAGTTTATTAATTTTAAGATACCAGCATATTTGAAAAATTGCATTGGTAGATATTTCAGAAAAAAAATGTAAGTATGTAAGTTGAATGTTCCAAGTATTAATTGCATGTTACATGGATGTATTCTATTCATGTAAGCTTTTAGAAATGTTATCTAGAAAAGAGGCAGCCAGAAAGGCTGGAACTGGGATCTTTGCCGTGTGGGTTTGGGAGCCAGTGCTATGAGAGTCCCCTGTCACTCTTGAACATTTTTATTCCAGCCTCCACTAGACTTGGAACTTGATAAATGCTCTAACTGAAAGCCAGGCAGGACTGGGCTTTTTGGTCCACAGACTACCTTCTGGCTCTAGCTTCACCTTCAGTATTGCCAAAGGCTGTGGTGGAGGCAGCCCCTTTGCAGACCCTGGGATGCAGCAGGTTTCTTTACAGGAACAAAAAGCCTGCATGGAAGAGACCCAGCTGCTGAAGGGAGTCTACATCAAGAGTGGTTCTGTGCGCTTCCTTTCAACAACACTAGCTGCTGGCTGCTTTTTTACTTAAGCTCTTTGTTATGGAGTCAAGAACTTTACACAAAATTTGTAAAATCTTCTAAAGTGTAAACAATAACCCCTATATATAAGTAAAGCATGCGGCCCAGATTTGGTCATGGCCATGAATCAACTCTATTTGAATCTTGGGAGTTGATGTTTCTTTCTTATATATGTTCAGAATTTCCCAAAAATGTGTGAAAGGCTCTGGTTGCCATCTGGGAACATGGTTACTCCAAAAGTTTGTCTGTGTTTTCTGTGTATCTTTGCTGACATCAGAAAAGTATCTTATTTTTCAGAAAAAAACCCTCCATGTATGTTTATCCTAGGCTGACAGCAGTAATGTAGATGTAGAGATGTGCACACATTGGGCTTCAGCCTAGAAAGACCTAAACTATAAACCCCTTCTTGGGCAGTTAACACAGTTTAGGAAAATGTTCTCTGTTCATTATCATTAATATATGTACCTTTATTCTCATGTATTACAGTTTTTGCTGCAACAGACTTCTTAGGTTCATAAAAGGCGATAAAGGTGCACATCAACTTTTTTCACTTCAGGGGTATTTTTAATATTATTTGAATACTCTCCTTGTATTTGTTGAGCGCTCTGAACCTTCTAATCCCCTCCACCCCCCTAACCCCTTCTGAAATTAAAATCTAAAATAAATACAAACAAATGAAACTTTAAAAATTCTGTGTAAGGAAATATTTTCAGGACTTCTTCTTAAAAAAGAGTTTATTTGCTGTGGCATCAGTATTTGGCAGTGAAGAACTGTATAATTAGCTTAATGGACATTTTATAGCCAGTTCATTTCCAGGGGGATTTTCTAAGGCTATAGTCAAGGACTGTGGTATTCCAAAGGGATGTATGTGTCATTTTTCCAACCTAACAATGCCTAGTGGGATGTGTGAAAATATTTCTTTTTGAGAAAGAATACAATATACACATAGATCAGCTGAAAACCTCTGCTTCCTCCCCATGCTGAGCTCACAATATCATAATTAAAATGTACAGTTTAAATATTTATTAATAGCAAGAGTTTTGATCTTAATGATTTATTTTCTTGAATTTGGAAAGTAGATGGCATTCAAATTTTTAAAAGTCTTACTCAAAATACCACTCTTAATATTTACTTTAGGAACAAGGTGGTTTTATGTCCTGTTTGACTTTTTTGGAACATGCAAAGTGTTACTTCCAGGATGCCAAATTATGAGACTGTGGATTCTAGACAAGTTTCAAGCACTTAGGGGTATTTCTTGGATAAGTAAAACAGTGCTGGCTTATAGATGTAATCAACTTCTCTGGTTGGCAATAAGAGCTTTTGGGAGCCATGTGAGAGTCAAAATTTCATTATAAGGTAATTGTGCAGAGCTGTGTAAATATGTGGATTTTTGAAACAGTAATTATGTATGGGTGCACTTGGGCCCAAATTAAATCTTTGAGAAATAAGTAAAATACGGAAAAAAATGGGGTTAAATTTGGTTTTGCTGTTTTGATTGTTTTTTTCTTAGAAAAAGGTTTTTTCCTCCAAAGGCAAGTTATTAAACATAAGGGGAATGAGGAATGTACAGATACAGTGAAACAGAGTATAAACAAAAAAAAATGCCTGAATACCTTGATTGCTATTTGTCTCTTGTTTGACTTTTTAAATTTTTTCTTCTGAAAGAGCATTATTGTTCTACTTCAGAAACTGCTGTCTGCATGTGGTCTTCAGCTTCCTCTGATTCAATGGCAATGGCTGTTGTAAGGCTTTGTCAGATAATTAGAAAATCAAAACAGTCCTCTAAACTCATCCTTAGTCCATAAGTTTTCAAAATAAATGTCAATTAAAGTTTTGGTTCTGTGGCGTCAGCAACATGTGAAAGAGTTATGAGGGAATCATGCAGCTACAGTTCTTCAAAGCCAAAGGCAATTCCAATTGAATTTGCTCTCAGCAGGAAGGCCTTGCAGAGGTTGAGGGACTTGTTTTACTTTACACCCTTGTTCAGCAGTAACATAGACTGTTCTACAGTTCTCATGCAGATGGTTGAGTTTTCATGTTCTACTGACTTGCGGGGGTGTTGGGAGGTGGGAAGAAGAGGGTTTGCATCAGACTAGTGGGGAACATTGCATTAGAAAAGACTGTTATGTGCCTTCCATTTGTTGTGGATATTCATGCAACAAACAATGAGCAGAAACTTCTTAGACAACATATGCTCCCTAAGTTCTGTAAGAAGATTCCCAGTATTCAATAACAAAGCTCTCTACCCACTTCCTGCAGTTAAATTTATTATTTGGGGGGGGTTGGATCCTGCCTATTTCCTGTGTCAGGTAGCTGCAAACACTGATTTGTTCCTCTTTCAAAGCTGGGAAACTTTTAAGAAGACTTCATGAAGAGTACCAGCCAGTGGTGGCTAGATGGTCTTTTTTTCCAAAGTGTGGAATATGACACTATTGGTGTTTTTCTGCAGCAAAAACAGCATCACCAAGTTGGGCATTAGGTAGAAGGGTTTACTAGGAAACAACCAGGCAGATGAGGATCTACTGAAGTTAGGATCCAGTGAACTAGCTAATTAAATTAAGGAAGAGAGAATATTGAAGTAAAAATGGATAAACTGATGACATGCCTGGAAGTTAAAGTGGTTTTGTCAACTCCTGACATTTTATGAAGATTCCTATCCACAGTATTTGATTTGAAGCTGCAGCCTCTGGATGCCATCTGGAGACAAGCTATTCCATGGCTTCTTCAATCTTTGTCTTATATATTAGTTTCTCACCTTTTGTGGGAACAGAAGAAAAAGTGTGTAAGCATGACATAAGTGAAGTATTTAAAAGTTTGAAGACGGACTTTTAAAAAAGATCTTGGGATTTTTGGACCAGTCGTTTTAATGCTTGGTAAACTTGGCTTGGTTTTTCAACATTTGACATTGGTGACAAACATCAGACATTGCTGAAGAGGTTGAGACTGGTTTTGTCTAGAATGCATAGCTCTGTAGTTCTCATAGTAGATATAGCTGCATTTGCAGTGTGGTTCTAATTTTCAGACATGTGTTGAGCACTTCCTAGCACATGGATATATCTGAGATAAAAGCCGAGCCTTTGGCTTGTGACTAAAGTAGGATTCAGTCTTTGTAGCTGTGGAACTTCCTGAGTTGATGGCATGTAAAGATGGCAGGAAAATGCAGTGGCTAATGGTTAGGATGTTTTATTAAAGGTAATTTTATCGGGCACATTGTGAGCAATATGGTAATTGGTGGCTTACAAAGATATTGTGAAGAAAATAACACCTTTCACTATGCAGGGCCACTTTGAAGAAATAGCTTTGATGATTCCAGTGGGATAAAAATGGGATGGTTAATATTTACTACAGTGGTTTACCTCCTTTGAAGAAGAATAAATTATCAATTACCAATTTTCAACATAGAGGAATGTTTACATGTGTATACTCTAAGGGTATGCTATTTCTTGATATAACAGATAGTCATGACTGCATAAAGAAGGTAAAATGTGATTCTGAAAGTGGCACAATCATTTGGCTTTGTTAAGAGAAAAGATGACTGAGAAATCTAACAACAAAATGAAAGGATGGCACAACAGGAGGCAAAATTCAATAGTGACAGATGCATACTTATTTTCATTGGCACGAGTTGTTTGAATTGTTAGCAAGTATTGCTGCCTTCTGTTTGTTGGTAATATCAAGGTAGAGCTGTAGTCAATGAAAATGCATCTAAGACAGTGAGAGCTGTATTATACAATTAACCTGTCAAGCATAATAACACAGGATATCATTTCACCCTGGAGTCTAGAAGGAATCAAGAAAGGTTCAGTGATGTGTACCTAATTAATTATACATTTCATGGAATATTAGTATCTGCTTCTATCCTTTAGAGTGACTAGAGTGAATTGCTAACTAAAAGGGAAATAGAAGGTGTTTCCACAGATGGGTATTTTCTATCCCAATGTTTCTTGGAGATGCTTGCAGTTTTCTGAGACAGTGGAATGGTCAAGTCATTGGACTGGTTGAATATAATAGTTTTAGGTCAGACAACGAAACCTACTTCTTTTCATATTAGCTAATATGAAATTAATAGCATATTTAGATTGTTTGGAATAATGCTGTCAAATAATTTTGGGTAGATTAATGATGAGAAGTAAGATAGACTTGAAATGTTACCAAATGAATTGCAAAAAATGCAAAAATAGATTAATTTACAAATCTTGTGAGAAAACTAGTAGAGAACAGCTTCTATATAAATGCATTTGCATTTACTTTCCAAATTAAAATTGAAAAATTGGGAAGACAGTATTGTAACTTGTGTATGTGCAAATGCCTTAGAGTTTTCAGTTACTAATAGGACGCTGTACCTTAGTCATTGAATCGCTGTGGTGCAATTTAGAAGGTTAAGAATGACATTGCCCAATCCATGAATAAGTTGGTAGATCGTTGGTATATGTGATTTCTGCTTTCACAGTTGTATTTAGTACATATTCTTAATGACATGTTCTTTCCCAGCTATAAAGTGATTGCATTTTCCTATCCTAACTAAAATTTATCTTGATGTAACTAACCATACATTTTTTTTGTTTTCTTTTCCAGTTTAAAAGAATGCTCAACCGTGAGCTGACCCACCTCTCTGAAATGAGCCGGTCAGGCAATCAGGTCTCAGAATATATATCAAACACTTTCTTAGGTAAGACTATGAAGGGTTAATTTCTTTTGCCTTTTGGGGGTTTTTATATCTCTCTGGGTTATGTTAGAGGCTAAAAGCAAGTGGCTTTCCATATTAATTTCTACTATCAGAAACTACATTTAGCATATTTTTGTCAGCATGTGTACAGATCAGGTTAGAGCCATTTCCTCACAGCTCAATTAATTTGTGTATGTGATTTCTCTGTGTGTGTAATTACAGATAAATATTCATGTACATATTATAACTACTATATTGCTACAATATTAAGAAATTTATATAATTAATTATAGAGAATCACAGAGATTAATTATAGAGATTCACAGAATATTCTGAGTTGGAAGGGACTCACAAGGATCATCAAGTCCAACTCTTAAGTAAATGGCCCATACAGAGCTCAAACCTACAACCCTGCACTAACCAACTGGGCTAACCTCAGAGTGGTAATTATGAATATATATATATATATATATATATATATTCATATGTATATATATATATACACACACATATATATACATACACACTATATATTTATATATATTTATATATATGTATAAATAGTTTTATATATTTATATATTAAAGAGAATTCTATCATTAGGTAGATTTCCTACCAGAATTACTGCAGAGGTTTCAGTGTGATAGAAGCACATAAGCACAAGTAACCTCATAAAATCTCACAGCATGCAGTTAAGATATTTTGGTATTCCCTGCCTGCACATGCACAGTTAGGTGCATGTGACTAAATAAACATCTGAATTGGCTTTTTCCAGGAAGATTTTTGCAGGTCAAGATCTTGGCATGCTGGGATGTGAACATGAACAAAAGCCCAACACAATATTGCAAAGAATATGGTTCCTTCAACATGGCTTTTCTTTTTTTTCCTAAAATTTGTGAAAATCAGGAAAACTTAATTCCATATTGTTGATTTTGAACATGAAAATAAAGATATTTGGATATGATATAGCAATCTCAAAACATGTTTTGAGCAAGATACTGGTGGTTCATAAAGTTGTAATAAGAGAGGCACAGTCAATTACATCTGAATTACGGTAACAAGTACTTTAAAAAGTGATACAGTCATACATGTTAAGATATGTCTTATTCTGTGTGAGATACTGTAGCTGGTGCTTTTTGTGGCTTTTTTGGAAGAAGTGGGGTTTCTGTAAAGTACATTTTGTCCTGTCACCCTGTCCAAAATGGATGTCTGAACCTGTCTGTTCAGCTGGCCCATGGTTGCAGTAGTGTGCCAACTGCTGTAGCACAGCGAGGTTTCAGACAGTGGGAGAGGGATAAGCCTCTGTCATGGACAAGCAATATTGCCCAGCTCCAGATGCCCTGAAAACCACAGTGTGCAGTTGCCTGAAAGGATGACCCACTTAGGCTGTGGAGACTGAGATGCCAGCTTCTGCTTGCTTTCACTTGAAAGCTTAAGACTTACTTTGACAGGGTAAAGAAATGTATCCGTCAGCCTTTTGCATGAGATCTCAGTCTTGAGCAGAAAGAGGGTGGAAAGGCAAACACTTCTAATTTACTGGACCATAGGTACTTTTTTCTGTCTGCATGAAAAACTAGATATTTAAAATTGTAGTGTAAGTGCAGCACAACAGTGGAAACACCTCATTTACAGATGTATTGCTTAAATATTTACAAAATACGCAGTCTAAGTCCATCGGTTCTGAGCATCTATGTAAATAGAGAACTTACTCACCCTGGAAATATTTAATGAGTTTATTATTTTATTTTTTTTTAATACATAACTTATTTTCTCAACATCTACAAACTGTCTCACACTTGTAAGTTGGGAAGATGTCACAAGAAAACAGGGTTTTCTGTTCTTATTTAAAACAAACAAACAAACACACAAACACCAAAACTAAAATCAAACTGCTTTCCTTTAGGGGTATATGAATTTTTGGAGTTGTTTATAATGACAAGAAATATAATCTGTGTATAAGACATAAGGGTCCTAGACTGCATATAATAATATGCAATGTTTTTATTTTTCAGCGTCATTAACTGTTTTCTATGAATGGAAAATGTTTGAGAACCTGTCAATGAGCATAGCACAGACAGGGTCAAAATGGCAAGCTGTCTTTTCTGGATGTTCAGATGGGCACAGCCCTGTGTGCTCAAAGTTACAAAAGCAGAGGTAGTCCCACAGAGTTTCTCTGGAGATCTAAAGTCATTCAGACACACACTTCATTTCACTTGAGTTAGTCTGACAGCTCAGCTTAAGAATCTCTGTTTGATGGGTCTAAACTTTGTGCATATGACTGAAACCATAAACATCAAAGCACAAGCACAAGTAACAGCTCCTCATCTGCTGTCAGTTTGCACCAGACAAGGGTGGCCATACTCTGCCTCCCCTTTTTCTCCATACAAGGGGGGTGGTGAAGTATGATGGGGTAGTCGGGGGACTCAGTGCTGCAGGCTGCTACCTGGTGACATTTCCAAAGTCTCTTCTTCATTGTGATTTGTTTGGAATTTGAGGTGTCCATTAAATGTATCTGCCAAAGGATAATTAAAAAAAAAAAAAAATATAGAAAGGGATGTGAAGAAGGAAACATATAACAAGCTGGTAATTAGAAATGGACTTGTCAACCTCATCTGGTTTCAAAGTCTGTATTGGAAATGAGTATTGCAGAAAGGAAAAAACACACATGTTTAAATCCCAAATTTTGCTTACTTTCTTGACAAATTTTATTTTGGTTTAGGTGTTTTTTAGCTGTTTTGGATCATCTCCTATGTCAGAAACACATATCTTTTCTGGATTATTTTGGTTTTACTGGTATATTCCTTGAGGAATATAGAAAAGGTAGAGGTAAATTTCAGCAGAAAACAAAAGAGATAATTTGAAGGAAGTTATTCAACTCTAGATTGAAATACAGTATGAATAAGGGGAACAAAAAATAATTCATGTTCCTAGTGGTTTTGTCAGAAAAGCCCTTCACTGCACTAACATGGGTTTCTTTGGGGCAGATGCTTGCAATGCTCCACAACCCCACACTGGTTTTGCAACAATCATTTGGCAGTTGCCTAAACGTACTTTACTCACAGTTTAATAATTGTCTGAAATTTTGCTGGCACATACCTAGATAAATTTTGTCAAGTGATGCTGGTGATGCTGCTATGGAGGCAAAAGCCCACAGCAAAACTTAGAGGTTAACAAAGTACTGGTTTTGTCTTTGTCATTGACTCTATTTGGGAGGTGCAGAAACATAGCATTGGTGGCATGAACTGCCAGCAGCCCAAAGTACTTGCAGATGGCAAAAGGCTTTCCAAGTTGTACAGTCTTAGCAGACAGGACCAGTCCACAAGTAATAAATCCTTCTGAGTCCTGAAAAAGTTTTCTAAAGGTTTACATGAGGATGGACATGGACAGTTTTTGAAATACAGTTTCAGAGAACATTTGTCCTGAATAAAAGAGACAGTTATTTTTTCTTGCAAAATGTATTCCTGTGCGGTTGTAATAACGTTTTTATACTGAGATGATTGACCCTTTCTACAGCACTAGGGATATGGCAGAAGTGGTAATCAGACAGTCACAAGTTGCTTTTAAAGCCAATTCAGAAATAATGAGGCAATTTGAGTAAAAGAGATCTTCTTGTACTGAAGTATAAGTCTATATTTAACTCTTCATGGATTTAGTGATCTTGATAGAAAGAATCTGTTGCAAAATCTTAAAACAAGTTTTTCTAACAATTTAAAAGTCCACAAGGTGCAACTCAACAGTGAATTTTATAATATTTATAATTATTTTATTCATTATTTTCTTTTTATTCATTTTTTTGAAGACAAGCAACACGAAGTTGAAATCCCGTCTCCAACACAGAAAGAGAAAGAGAAAAAGAAGAGGCCAATGTCCCAGATCAGTGGAGTCAAAAAACTCATGCACAGCTCCAGCCTAACTAATTCCAGTATTCCCAGGTTTGGAGTTAAAACAGACCAAGAAGACGTCCTTGCCAAGGTAGAATATATATATATATATCTCCTTGAATTTATATAAACAGAGTGTGGACTTTTCAGAATTATTCCATCCTCTGCTTAAGCACATAGATTTCAAGCCGCAGCAGCAAGCATTGTTATCACTTGAAATAATCCAAATTCGTTGGAGTGGAAGAATAGCAAGTTAAATCCGAATCAGATCATAAGGGTTAATTTCAGCAAGAAGACAATTTCATCTAGAGACAGAATGTAAATTAGCGTTTGTGTATTCATTAAGAAAGCTGCCTATTCATAAACAGTATCTGAAAATTGAGGAGTAAAAGTATTACATAATGTCACAGGAATTAAAATGTATAGATAGCTACCTTATTTTTTAAAAATGCACAAAGGTACATTGTATTAGAGCAACCCATCCTATTTTTAGCTGTATCATTTTATGTACATCCTTTCTATTATTTTTTAATGAAATTTCTTATTATTTTCTGCACCAGCAGCTAACTACTTGGTAAAAACAGAAAATTGGTATAAAGGGAATTTTGGCTGAGTTTTGCATTTTAAAATATGCCTATCCTAACATTTTCAGGAATCTTATTTGAAGAGTGTTTCTGAGAACCAGGGAGAGAGCAGCAGAATCACAGCATCTCTGGAGGTTTTCCCCTCCCTGAACTTCATTGTCAACAGACAGTGAGATAGCAAAGTGTTTCAGTTAAACTCATTTGAGATACTGTAGAATTTTTCCCTGTGGAGCAATCCACTTAAGAGACAGTCTTTCCTGCTTAGACGAGTAAAATCTGAAGAATGGGTAGATGTAAATTCCAATATTGCAAGATTAGTAGCAGGTGCGGATTTTAGAGTTCAGCCCTTGCAAAGTTTAGCATTTAACTTGCACAATGCCCAGGTTTGAATGAGTCCTCTATAATTGCTTCTCTCAAAAATTACAGGATTTTTTGTGTTAGGTTTCAATCTGTTCATTGCTTGATTCTCTTCTAGGAACTTGAAGATTTGAACAAGTGGGGCCTTCAGGTCTTCAGAGTAGCAGAGTTATCTGGAAACAGACCTCTGACTGTCATCATGCACACTATTTTTCAGGCAAGTAGGAGCAGTCATGCTGCTCTTTTTCTTGTCTTGGAGACTGTTCTGTGCTTTGAAATCTAATTGGTTTTCCTTTACTTTTACAGGAGCGGGACTTGTTAAAAACTTTTAAGATTCCAGTAGATACTTTAATAACTTACTTGATGACCCTGGAAGACCATTACCATGCAGATGTGGCATACCACAATAACATACATGCTGCAGATGTTGTTCAATCTACCCATGTCCTACTATCAACCCCAGCATTAGAGGTAAACTACATTGAAGAAAAGAAGGGGCAGTTGTGAGAGAAGAGGATGCACTGAGAGTCTTCTGAACTAAATATTAAAGATCTTAGTTTCTGCCATGTTTATAAAATAAATCTTAACATTTCTTTAATGAATTCTGTTCTTTTAAAGATATTTTGTGGGGATCACAGTTACATGTAAATATTGTGCAGAAAATATCACATCTTTTCATTTTATATCATGCAGGTTTTTGCTGTCATAACCCTTTTCACCATAACACAATGCATATCTTGTTTCCACCATCTTATTATTTATACATCCTAAGAAATGGGATTTCTTAGGAAAGTTTATTCTGATCCAGAAAGGCTACTTTTGTATTTATTTCTAAGACAGATTGGAACATCTACTAAATTTTCACTGGACTATCTCTTTTTTTTACCCTCCCTCCGACCACCCTCTCACCCCATAAATATTTCAAAATTGGAAAAAAAATAATCTGTTCTTCCTGTAGCAATTACCTTCTTGAAAGTTCTTAAATATCTGAAGTAAAAGGATGTGAAATTTGGAGATTTTCCCTCTTGTAAGCACAGTTCAGGTCTTAACATAGCAAACAATGATATATCCCAGCAAATGGTTAGAAAAAAAAGCAGTAGAAATTGTATTAGTTCAAAAGGATTTACCTTCATTTTCAAAAAGGGCTGCATTTTGACTCTTTCCTTTAATGGTCAATATTTCATGTTACTGAATATACCTGTTCTACCTTCTTCTTAAAAAGAGTGGACTTTGAGACTGCTGGAAAGTTTGTATTCTCAAAGAGTTGAAAATCTCTTGAGAAAAATTTTCTTGCTCTCAAGAAGAAAGATCAGATAATGTCCTTAAAACACCATTGGCTTCACCACACAGCTAAACTAGTCATCAGTAAAATTTTGGGGTTTTTTTATAGATCAGTTTGGTTTTTTTCCATGGCCTTCTTATCAGCAGAGCTTTAGCCAGTGAAATGGCAATGTCTGCTCAGTGCCACTGCCGGTCTGTGCACTTCTGAGCCATTCTTGATCAGTTTTGAAAGCATTTGCATCTTGTGGGTGCTTCTGACAACAGGGCACTGGGCTCAGTGACATTCCAAGTCCATTGCAGTCCTCTTTTCCTTTCTTCCAAATAATCTCATACAAGTGGAAAATCAGTAAATGCTAAGGGAGATTTGTGTAGTCTGTCACTATTTCCTTTAGCATTATGTAGGAGATTTGCATCTTTCGAGTACAGGACAACACACAGGAGCCAAGGTGAAATATTTAACTTTATCTTGTGCTATAAGTTAGAAACCTGTACTTAATTGTCTAATAAAGGTGGATTTATTTACAGACTGAAGCTGAAAATACTTCAGCAGTGACAGAATTTAGTGATGCTCTCTGTATGAAGTGCAAATTGGTTTATTTTGGCCAAACTTGAAATGTTTGAAATTCTTATGAATTTCTATTTTCTTATGAAATTCTACAAAATTATTTCACAAAGGGTTTGATAGCTTGTGTGTAAAGTCGCTAGAGATCATGGTACATTTCAAATGTGTTTTGTTTGTTCACATCCAGATTCAAAGTAGAGTCCTTTTTATTGAAAATAGTTTTTCACTGGTTGGTGATTGTCATTTCTGTTTCATTATATTCTAGGCGGTATTCACTGATTTGGAGATTCTTGCAGCAATTTTTGCCAGTGCAATACATGATGTAGATCATCCTGGGGTTTCAAACCAGTTTCTTATCAACACAAGTAAGTTTGATGTTTAGTGGTTTTCTCAAAAATTTGTTGTGAGGTCTGCACATAGAAACTGAAAAATACACAGTTCATTCCTTGCTTGCTTCTAGTTCTAACTTTTCTCAATAAATACATACATGTTTATATTTAAAACCTGATATTACTTTGCAGTTTTTGTAACCTTAGAAATAACTTACATAGTACACTCTAGCAAGAATTACTAAGGTATGAACTATAAACTTGGCATTGTTTCAATGTATTGCATGTTGTCTCTCCTGGAAATACAGTTGATTTACATTAAATAGATAAAGTTTTAGGAAGACAATGAAGGAAGATTCAAAAAAACTGAACAAACAACAAGACAAGAGTTTATGTGTTTATACTGGAAATGTATGACATGACCAAGGATAGAAATTCAGAAAGCAGAAAAGCAAGTTTCTTTTTAGCAAACACAGTCAGGACAATCTCTTCCCGGATCCTGTACTTGGCTTTTGATCTCTCATGCCTTGTAGACTGAATTTCCTCTCCATGTTTCTGAAGCTATGATAAACCTGTTCATTTTTTTCTGACCTCAATGTCATCTCCAAATTTGAAACCCAGTGTACTTCTGCATTCCTCAAGGCTGTTGTCTGCAAAATTGCTGAACCTCTATCCACTCCTTATTCATCTACTGAAAGAAAAACACTGTTAACTTTATTGAACCTGATCATGACATATTTACTCAATGGTTTGTTGTCCCAGTGGCAACCTGCTTGGGTTTTGTTGACTTATGGCGCTATTATAAGTGGATAGCACTTTGTAGGTCAGTACAAGTTCCATCATACTGTGTTATTTCTTCTGCTCTCTGACAACTTCTCCTTTTATGGTAAGTGACCCAGAAGTACAGGGTTTAAATAATACTAATATTCCAAGCAGAGAAGAAGAAAAAGCAACAGAAATGGAAGCATACCCAGTGCTGTGTATTTGACCCATCTGGTTGCACATTTATAGATACTGTCACTTCTGCATATGGGTGAATCTATTTCACAATGTTAAAATAGAATGACCTCAAATCAGCAGTAGAATTTGAAGAAGGAAGCTCCTCCTCTGACTCATTGCTGCTGTATATTCAAATAAGACATGCACTTCAGTTTAGCCTGCACTTTGTTTTGTTTGTCTCAATGGCCTAAGGGCCACCCTATAATAAAATTGAATTTGATGACTCATCCACATGGAAGAGGATTAAGATTGACTGGATTTTTTGTGCCTTACTGGGGACCAGTACAATTCAGCAGTGCAATACAGGTAGAGAGTGAATCAAACTTTGTGCAAAAAAATGTTGATAATACCTGAATTCTTAAGAGTGGGCATATGTAAGTAAAGCCTTTTTTTTGCTTGTTAAGTCAGAAATTGAGTACCAGTTTATATTGATGGCTCCAAGGTTCTATGAGGAAATCAATGTATTGTTCAGGTTTAAGAGGGTTGACTTAGTTGAAGGGACAAGTAGTGGTGCATAAAGCTTTTACTTCTAGTTAGATAGATTGAAATTCAGCTAATGTAGGAGTCATACTCATGCTCATAATTACCAGCTCAGGAAATATATCGTGTTTTTCTCCATTCAGCTTTTGATAAAGGAGGCTTATGTGCCAGTCAAGTAACAACACTAATTGAAACTGCTGTTGCAAGGCTGAAAGAAGCAAAGAGATTTTGTTTCTTTTAAATTGTTCTGTGTACAAGGAATAAACTGCAGGGACAGAGACAGAAAAAGAGAATTCAATGTGTGTTTCTCAAATCAGAAATTCTCCTAATCTCTAGAATATAATTCACTTCCATCTAATTTTGTTTTTCCAGTGAACCAAACAATGTATTAAGATTTCACTAAATATATATTTCACAAAATATAAGAAATTTACATTTCACTAAATATAAGAATGCATTTTTTTAAAAAAAATATTGACTTAGTTACTTAAAGTATGTACATATTTGCCATATTTTCATCTTATTTTTTACAGTAAGTCTTGGGATTTTTCTATTCTATTCTTGTTTAAAGTCTATTGCAGAGTTGTCACCTAAACTGATCCCTCTTGCAGGCTATTAAAGAACAAACAAATATGAAGTGTTTTGGCATCAGAGGAGATGCTTATTTTACCACTGTAACTCTGTCCTTGCAGAAAAATATTCTTGAATCTTATAATATGTAACCCAGATTACCAAGGGGGAACTTTCTTCCATTTTTACATCCATTTTGAAGTTGAGTGAATTTTGGCTGTGTCTGTAGCTCCAGCTCTTCCGAAGTATTTTGGCAATGTGGAGTATTTTGCAGTTGCAGTGAATCAGAAGGCTGTTTGAAAGGAAAATAAACTAGTGCCTGTTTTCTGCATAGGAAAGACAAGTGTGCAAGCTTTGTATGTGTCCTGAGAAAGACGATAGAGAGATAATTTTACAAACTTGCATTCTTTCTACTTCTGTTGTTACCAAAGGTTTTGCTGCCTTTGGGAGAAGGAAAGGCAGAGGAAGGCTTTCCTGATTCAACAGATTGATTTATTCAAGACAGGAGAGGAAGACAGAAGGAGAATAGACAATGAGATTAATGAAACCTGAAGATCAAAGCTTTTAGAAGTCTCCCATTGAACCACAGGGATTTTAAAACATATCTGCTGTAAAAGAAGAAAAGAGGACAAAGAGTGGAATAGACTGATGTGTGTCTAGACTTAGGCTAGAACAACTGTAATAAACAGAAGTTAATATAGCACATGAAAAGTATGATTGCTTAAAATTATTTGAGTTTTCTTTGTGATAGATTTATTTACAAGTTGTATCTTAAAGCATATGCAAGCTGACTGTGCTGTGTTCCTGGGTTAAAGCTAAAGCTGTGCAGAAAGTTTTATACCTGCTTTGATTTTTCAGAGCTGTCTGTTCAGCAGGTCTAAGCTGACCTTACAGGTGAGCCTTAGCACAGGCATGGCTGGGAAAGCGTGTGTTTCTCTCGCAGCCATATGGGGTGACTGAGGTAAGGTTAATTCCATTGGTCAAGACAGCATTACACACAGCATCAGGGACTGACCACGCTCAAACACAAGGCAGCAGGCGAGGCCACTGCCTGCAGTTTCACACCATGTGACATTACATGAGAAAGACAGAAAGGTAGCTGTTACCATCCTACCAGCCCTCAGTTGTCATGGACTAATGACTGTACGCCTAGTTCACTAGGCATCTGAGCGTCTTAGATAACTGCAGAAGGACATGATTTGAAAACCAAGAAGCGTGTGCTCTGCAGCAGATCTGCAGAAAAGCCTCAGCAGAATATTCCCAGGTCAAAGTGCTGAAAAGATGGAAATTTTGAAACAATAGAATTTTAGGTGTTTTATAAATTTAGGATGGAGAGAAGCATGAAAAAGACACCGCATCGGAGTGTGATTTAGTTGAGGTGTGTTTATGCATATATTATGCATATAATATTTTCTAAGTTACCTCATGCAGATATAAAAAATTTATTCTGAAAATCACCTTTCTTATATTTTTTCGAACTTGCCACATGTGTACATGCATCACTGCAAAGCCTTTTCTTTGTTTTGCTCAACATACTTTGCTTTGACCTAGTAAGATATTCAGTCAATAATTCTGTAACTTTCAGGGCTGTTATTAAAAGTTTATCTGTAAATCTTGTTATGCATGTCATGAATTTGAAAAAGACCTTAAGGGATGTGGTAGAAGCATAGGCTTAAGTAACATTCTGCCCTGCAATTGTTATTGCAGATTCTGAACTCGCCTTGATGTACAATGACTCATCAGTACTGGAGAATCATCACTTAGCTGTGGGTTTCAAGCTGCTACAGGAAGAAAATTGTGACATTTTCCAAAATTTGACCAAAAAACAGAGACAATCATTGAGGAAAATGGTCATTGACATTGTGAGTTTTGAGACTCCTTCTTCCATAGAGCTAGTACATTGAATAATAAAGCACAGAAGCATTTTATGATAACATTTACATGTTATCCAGCCCGTAAACAATGAAGTGGAAGTTTGAAGTTTTGTCATGACTTACCCAAACATGAATAATGGATTCTTTTAAGATTCAATAACTTCCAATAACATTTCTAGAAAGTATAGAATTATTTCTCAAGCTGGTTTTGTACTGACATGTATGCCATTCTACCATCACAGTTAGAAATTTGCTAATGAATTAATAATGAATTTGAGCTAATCAGTCCATTCTGAACAATGCTGAACAATGTTTTTTTCATATTCTTAAAATAACTAATATGAGAATGTACTGTTATGAACCTACACGACTCATACCTGTATCATGTATTCAGACATAGAAGCTATGGATTCCTTCCAAAACTGTTGATTTATATGTTTAATTATTTTTCAAAGAAACTCCAGTAGTACCATTTGCATAGTGTTCATTTTTTGTTTGTTTTTTTCTAGGTACTTGCAACAGATATGTCTAAGCATATGAATCTACTGGCTGATTTAAAAACTATGGTTGAAACTAAAAAAGTGACCAGTTCTGGTGTCCTGCTTCTTGATAACTATTCAGACAGGATTCAGGTAAGGAAATGATTTCTGAAGATGATCACTTGTCATCCTCCAGCATGGATTTGAGCTGTCTCTTTCACACCATGATTCACTGCTTCCCTCTGTTTCCTCCCAGGTCTAAGTGACATGGTCTAAGTGACTCTCTGGGAGACTAACAAAGTGCTAGGATAGTTCAGGGCTAAATGAGGCTTTGGCCTTCCCTTCAAATTATCAAAATGTGATTCCTTTTCTCACAAGGATTTTGTGACCGTTAGAGTATCACAAGCCACATAGTTCCTGGCTCTTACTCCAAGTCTGAGAAGGACACAAGCACTTAAGTTTTGGCTGTTTGGAATAAATCTTACATTACATGTATTTTCAAGCTTTCGTTTTACAGTCACCAGAAATGTAAAGAAAAAAAAGAGCTGCTTTTCTTCAATGTAATAACACCACAGGTGTTCAATCTGTTCTAGGTTCTTCAGAACATGGTGCACTGTGCAGATCTGAGCAACCCTACCAAACCACTCCATCTCTACCGCCAGTGGACAGACAGAATAATGGAGGAATTTTTCCGTCAGGGAGACCGGGAGAGAGAGAGGGGAATGGAGATAAGCCCCATGTGTGATAAGCACAATGCATCTGTAGAAAAGTCACAGGTAACTGATTTGATAAGATAGTTAAATCTTTTAGAAGAAAAGGATGGTACATAGTTATGTTTGGAATGATTTCTGAATGAACTTTTTCCTTTTCTTCCCTTTGATTTGATTAATTCAGCTCCTCAGTAGTAAGTGAGGCAAATTGAGACTTTTACTATGAAAACAGAGTGCATGGCAGTATGTTTGCTGAAGGGATTCCATTACTATCCTGACCTGAAAAGCAGCATACATGCCAAAAGAGATTATTGTACATTGGGGTTTCCTTCAAAAACAGAATTAAATATAAAGCAGGCATGTGGCTCACTACATGCAGTGGAATTATTTGGAATGAGCTGTTCACTTGAAAACAAATCCCTTTCCATGCCTTTATCCAATATCCTGAATCAGACTTTTGAAAAGTAAGAGACCTTATCTATTATGTAAACTAGTATGGTTTCCTTTCAGCCACCTTTAAGGGTAATGTATCCTGTGTCCTTTCCTAGTGTTAAATTCCTCGTACTTCGCATGACTTGCTCATTTCTCTGTGAATAATCATATTCTTGTATTATTTGAAACAGGTGGGTTTTATAGATTACATTGTTCATCCTCTGTGGGAGACATGGGCAGATCTCGTTCATCCGGATGCCCAGGATATCTTAGATACACTGGAGGACAATCGAGAATGGTACCAGAGCACAATCCCTCGAAGTCCTTCTCCTGCACCTGAAGAAAAGGAAGTGGGAAAGCAGGGTCAAACGGAAAAATTCCAGTTTGAGCTAACACTGGAGGAAGATGGGGAGTCAGACACCGAAAAAGACAGTGGAAGTCAAGTGGAAGAAGACGCCAGCTTCAGTGACTCCAAGACTCTTTGTACCCAGGATTCAGAATCCACTGAAATTCCTCTAGATGAGCAAGTAGGGGAAGTGGAAGAGGAGGTTAACCAAGCAGCAGAGCCTTGTGTGGTAGAAGAACATTCTCCTGACACATAACAATGAAAACACAGTCTCTTTCTCTCTTGCTTTCTCTCTTTCTTTTCCTCTTCTCTGTTTTGTTTTGTTTTGTTTTGTTTTTTTGTTTGTTTGTTTTGTTTTGTTTTTTGTGGGGGGTAGAGCTGGGGAAATTTTACTTTCTTTTGGCTGGGTTTGTTTCTTTTTAAATGTAGGTAATGATTTCCAAAGTATATATCACATACTACAACAACGTGGTCAGAACTTGGTGTTATCTGCCAGGATGATTGTTGATCAAAACTGAAGTTGATGACTCAGTTTGGCACTCAGGAATATTGTAACCAGAATTTTCACCTCCGTGGTGTCAGAAAGCAGGGGGAGAGCATCTATAAATTATATTTTAATGAGGTCTCTATTTGGCAGATTCCACTAAATAAAGCAAATGCTTTCAGAGGAGTACCACCTGCCAAATGAATGTTGGTATGCTTTGATAGTTTTTGAATTCATTGTATTGTATTGTAAGATACTGGATAATGTTCATCTTTGGAGGAAACAGAAAGAAAAAACATTGAGGTTCCGACTGAAAAACAAATTCACAAAAATGTTGGGACACAAATGGGTTCTGTTATCAACATGAAGATAAGCTGTGAAAATTGCATAATTTTCTAATTTCTAATCTTCTGAGACATGACTGAAAAAAATGTGACCCAGTGGGTTGCACTAACCTCTCCATTTTGTATAATATGCGAGAGAGATCTTTTTTAGAGCTTACTTTTATTAAATATACCAAGGTATTATATTAAAAAAAAAACACTTTTATCTGCCACTGGTTATTTTTTTCCAAAGAGTAACTTACAAGTTTTCAGTACAAAATCTGTACTACACTGGATAATACTTCTAGGGGTTTTTTTCTTTAATTCTCTCTCATTTTTTTCCTTTTTTTTTCTTTTTTTTAATTTTTTTTTATTTTTTAATTTTTTTTGGCACCTTAGAATGTCATGGTAATATTGAGCTGTAAAGGTCTATTATTTTATATATTAGTGAGTTCCATGAATATTTTTTTGTGTTGCATAAAACTTTGTCAGTGTGATAGCTTTTATTGTTTATTTGTTTTTTTATCACAATTTTCCCAGATGTGCTAGTGGACTTATATAGTGATTTTGCCCTCATAGTGGCCTGATCCTGCCAACTCTGTCTTATTGAAAGAAGTGGTCCCAGTGATACCACCTGGGATCTCTAACACTAGGATTTACAGGACCAGAGCCTGTAAAAAGAGTAATGAATTGTCATCACTACAAAAGCACCTCTTTTGGTATTCTAACAAAATTTGTTCCTCTGAAACATGGTTTTTCAGACTGCTTTTGTCTGGGAGCTATAGACTGCTAAATCAGAACAGACTAATACAATGTATGAAATATTTGTTCTGGTACAAAAAAACGTTAGTGTAATATTTCCAGTTTATGACTCCCAGTAACTTTTAATCTGGGTAGCTATCTAGTTAAACTATTTGCTAATCTGAGAGGTGTACAACATAAAAATAATGATTAGTGTTATTTTTTCATGTCTTTGTTGCAAGAAGAGCCAGACCAGTCTTGTCTTTTTATATTATTATATAAATGAGCAGTGCATCATCGGAGTTGCAGTTTTCTCCACACTATTTCAATCTTAGATCTTTTCATCCTTTATCCAGTTTGTGCTAAGGGAATCCTACCTTTCAGTTTGATTGGTACTGAAAGCTTCCATAACTTGGAAAGCTAAAGGGAGGTAGGAGTTCATATTTGTCATTTTTCAGCTGTTTGGCCACATGGAAGAAGAGATTTTATTTTCTCCACTTTACTCTTCATTAGATTTGTAGTTTTGAGTGTAGAAGATGGGAAATAGTTGCCTAGCTAGCTCGGGAGGCTAGCAGACTCCCATGCTGTAAAATTTTGTCAAAATGACAAGGTAATTTCTTAATAAAAGGTGACAGCAGCAGCCATTATTTTCCCTTTGGATTTTTTTGTAGCAAATGTGCAGATATGAATGCAGGTACTTTTAAATTAACAGAGATCTGTAATAAAACCTGTTTTAAACCTGAAACTTATAATTGGCTAATCATTCAAATTTAAATAAAATTTGCATTCTTCTATATCCAGGTCATAATTTTTTTTACCATTAGACTCACAGGGCCTTAGCACAGAACATGCAGAAGGAGTAAAAGAATGAAGATAACTCATGGGGTTTTTTTATGTTTTGACTTTTTTTTTAATTCTTTTTTTTTTTTATCATTTCTTGCTGAACCTGATCCATCTAAAAGTCCTTTCAGCCCCCAAGAGTGCCTGGAACCTCAGTAGTGGAAAAGCAATATAAATTCCAGAATAATCAGTAGGACCTGGAAGGTTGTTTCTGCACTAGTTGAAAGTAAATAAACATAAAACCATATTGTGAGATATCCACCTGTACATGTGGACAATCAAATCATAGAAAATGATATCATTTCTTAGAGTTGGGGATATAATGCACTGTACAATCTTTTTTTTCCTCTTTTGCCAAAGTGTGTTTTAGCATTGTACACTGCTTTAAAACAATACAATTTACAAGTGGCTTTATGTGTTGTGAATATTTTTGCCATAAAAAAATGCAGTGAGTGGATATTGAGTGGGAGGAAAAAAGAAAAATCATCTTGTTTATAAAAGTACACTTTAGCTTGCAAGTTGCTGTACTCAGTAATGCTGTATTTAAATTCTTAAATTGTTTTGTGTCACTAAAAAAAGGATAGTGAAAGAATATAGATAGAACAAATAGCATTCAGAAGTTTAAAAACTTGAATGAAGTGGATTTTATAGAAAGCTTTGACAGTCCTTTTCAAATGCATTATTTATTTTTTTGTGCCATGCATTTTTCTCACCAAATGACCTTACCTGTAATACAGTCTTGTTTGTCTCTGTTTACAACCATGTATTTATTGTAATGTACATACTGTAATGTTAATTGTAAATTATCAGTTCTTATTATAACATCATCCTTGTCAGGGTGGTGTTGCTGTATCTGGAAACTCTTGGTGAGAGAATGACTATTGTGTATACATATTCCTTGTACATTTCTTCTCCTGTAATATATTCAGTGTCACCACAGAGCTCGTTTATGGAAGATTCAAGAAAAGTATAAAATACATAAAGATATATCGATTTAAAAAGCTGCAGGTCTTTGGTCCCAGGGCTGTGCCTTAACTTTAAACAATATTTTCTTGTTTAGCTGCATTTGAAAAGTAAGGTAGCCTTGGGGCTGGGGCTGGGCATTTATACCATATTTTTAGTTGCTAACCGATGGGGGATACTCTTACGAGCTAATATGTGTAATACTACAATAAATTTTCATTCTTGACCCTGCTGGAAGTTCAAGCTTTTGCAGACTTCTGGTAATGTAATTGTATTATCTCTGAATATCTTTTTACAGCCTGTAATTGGGGATTATTGCAGCCATTTTTTGTTCCTAAAAAAGATAAATAATTGATGCTGCATTTCAGTGCTGAAATGCACTGAAACAGCTTTGGAAAGCATCTCTAATAAACATTTGATTTTAATGCATATTGTGAAATGGAATGATCAGAATTAAGAGGGTGTAACTCATACACTTTTACAATTGTCTGTAATGTCTCTTCTTTAGTAGCACAAATGATCACTGTATAAGCAGAATCCATAGTAGGATATACAACTTCAGTCTTGGAAATGCTTTCCAATATTAGTGTTACAAGTAGCCAAAGTTTATTTTATATAGGTGTAGCTAAAGCTTTGTGCAGGTGTGTGTAGCATAGTGCACTAGCTCTACAGAAGAGCAGTAAACTGTTAGATGTTTTAATAACACTTCTATTAGGTTTGCAGGTTGGACTGAGCAGCTCTTGCTGTTTGACTTGTCACATTACTCCAAATAACTCAGAGCTGGTATCACTGAATTTGCCAGAGTGAGGTAAATACCTCTTCTGCCTTTCAGTGATGCATAGCCCCTGTAACTTGCGACTTATTAGTGAAAGGAGAGATTCTTTTCCAAGAAAAAAATGGAATCTCGTTTTTGACACAAACTGTAGATTTTAGCAGCCCTGGCCCAAAGGAATTCGAATGCTCTTGTTTTATATGGTCTAAAAGGGACACTAAAACAACAGAAATCCTGAACAATTTCTTGTTACTGTTTTAATTCGGTATTTTCTTTGGGGATGTCTTGAGAGTGGCAACTTGTGTGAACATTGCACATGGCTATTCTTTCACTGGTTTCTTAGCCTCTCTTACAGCCTATGGGTTAGTACTGTACATCAATACCTTCATATGAGATTTTATATGCAATGGAAATAAAAGCATGTGTTGATTCTGCCTAGTTACTGTATTTTATTTTTTTTTTTGAATGTTAACGTTTTTTACATGCATCCCATCGTTTTGAAAGCTTAAGAGAAAACACATTTCCAGAATAATTTGATTACTGTATTTTGTCAGAATAGTGTTTCTCATGGATAATAAAAAATAAATGTGAGCCAGAAAAGTCAATAAAATATGGTGTTTCTTAAGGAACCTGATCCACAAACTTGTGATGTGTAGTTATAATGGAAAGGCATGCAATCTTGGTTTTCAGGAAATTATGCCACTGGATTGAATGGCTTTAAAGAAACTAGATGTCTAAGATTGTCCAAAAAAGCAATATGCTGGGATACCACAAAGAAACATAACCAAACCAAACCAAACCGAAAAAAGTGTACCACAGTTAAACATTGCCACAATCTCTGTTCCAAATGGATGATAAAAAAAAAAATTCTCTTAAAAATAAAATTCATAAACTATAGTGTTTCTTTGAGAAAGAAATATGGTCTTAGCATGAGTCTAAATCTTAAAGTGGATTCCAGGCACCTTTTAGGTGCCTGGGTTTGCGATCAGTGTGAGGTTTTGTGGGACTCTGCTTAAATGAAAATAGTTCCTGGTTGAATGAAAAACAAAAAAAAGTCTATGTTAATTTTTTTCATTAAGTCTCTTAGATCCTTCTTTGGGTTTAGGGGTTAGTTTGCAAGGAGACTGAATTCTTAGGGCTCCATTTTATTTGCACCTTTGTGTCAGAAAATGCTGATTAGTGGTGTGTGTGAAAGATGAAGGATACTACAATGGGTGGATAAGTTAGATGATGTCTGTCACTCCTGTCAGGCTCCTCCTTGCTCCTCCTTCCAGCTGCCCTAATAAAAAAAAATGGCTATTATTTTAAGGAGGAAGGAGTCTCAAATTATTGCTGACAGTACTAAAACCTTTTCAGTAAGCAGATCAGCTACCAAAGCCGTGCATAAGCCTGAAGCTGGCAGCAGTAGCTCATGGCTTCCTTCCTGCATCCTCTGGCACTACTTTGTCAGTGTCTGCACGTGGAAATAATGGATCAGAATAGACAAGTTTTAGAGCAAAACCAAAATGTATCCCCTGCTTCAGTGCAGACAGCTGCTGCTGTAGCAGTTCAGTGTATTTATGAACAAATGACTCTTCTATTTCCTAACGAGACAAATAGTCTAAATAGCTGCAGCTTTGTTTGCTTAATCTCTCTGCAACGTGGAAAATGAAAGTCACAGCTACTAGCACACGTAGTGTTTATTGGAATGATCAGTCCAATTTCTCTCCAGCTGTGATTAATTTTGCTTAGGTTTTTCCAGGAAAAAAAAATAAAAAAGTTCAAAGATGTTATAGAAACCTTTAGTTAGTTCAATTTAGCTTAGTCTGAAGAATAAAGAAAATCTCTAACTTCCTCCTGTCAAACTGGTTGAGAAATCTACTAAAATAATAAAGGGGAATAGGAAGTCCAAACAGAAATCAGAATGACAAATTGGGAGCAAAACCTGAGCAGGGAGAAATACCAACTGAAATAATCTTATCAGAGATATCCCATAGTTTGCATATGGACATTAGGAGAGCTGAGTCTGATTTTTGTCTCAATGCCCTGGGTACAAAGCCACCTTTTTGCCTTTGTGCAAAGCAAATATTTTGAGTTCTTTGAAGTTACTGTGGCTATAGTAAAAACTGTTTATGTAGTTAAGATGTATATATACAAATTTAAAAATTGCTTAATACAATGCAAAGCTAATCTCAGCTTTAAAGACTAAAAATGTGGGATGACTGTCTCAGATAAACAAGCCCTTAGTATGGGAGATGTCACACCTGAGTAAACAGCCCTTAGTAAAATCAACAGGGAGAAGACATGGGACTCCAGATAGTGTTAATTATCTAGTGCTGATGAGCTGGGCAGACAGCAAATACTGAGACCAGAAACTCATCATTCATGTTACTTCCATTCATACCCCTGTCCTTCTCTGAAATCCATTGAGTTCAGATGCCTTCAATATAAGCATCTCTAATATGCAGCAAAGACCATTTTTTGTTTATCTGAAGAAGTCTGGAAAAAAGACGTTTTGCAGCATGTAGTTGTCAAACTACGGTGGCATGTTTTGTACATGTGTAGGACTTGGCTAGCAGCAAGTGCCTATGAGCTATCATTGCATGGGGCTAGGCACAGACAGTTAAAGTCAGCTTAAAATCCTCAGAATCTTCTAAAAGTTGAGACTCCAGAAATCTAATTGCCAAATCTCTTAAGAACTTAAGTTAAATTTGTTATTTTAACATGTGCTGGTTTTATCTGGGGTAGAGTTAATTGTCTTCACAGAGGGCTGTGTTTTGGATTTATGCTGAACACAGGGCTGACAATACAGAGATGTTTTTGTTATTGCTGAGCAGAGCTCACACAGAGCCAAGGCTTTTTCTGCTTCACGTACTGCCATGGTGCTGAGGGGGCTGGGGGTGCCTGGGAGGTTGGGAGCAGACACAGCCAGGACAGGTGACCAGAGGGATATTTCAGACCATGTGACATCGTACTCAGTGTATAAAGTGGGGGATGAAGGAGGAAGAGGGGGACTTTTGGAGAGATGGTGTTTGTCTTCCCGAGTCACTGTTGTGTGTGATGGGGCCCTGTTTTTATCCTTCTAATTCCCTCCCAGTCCCATTTATGGGGAAGCAGCTGTGTAGATCTTGGTTGATGGCTGGGGTTAACCAAGACAAGATCTCACTGAAACCTATCAAAAGTGGTCTGTCTCGGGTTGCCTTGAAGTGCAGTGTGAAACCCAGGGAAACACATCAGTGAGGAGAGAGAAGGAGGAAATGTTCTAAGGAAATGTAGTGGGGGAAAAGGACAAAAAAATGTTTGGAAAAGAGATTATTGCAATCTGGCTCAGCGTTTTGACATTTCTTAGTGGGGATGCAGCCTCCAGCTGTGTCCTCTGAAGTTCTCCTGTGCAGCAGGCATATGGGCCTCCACACTGAGAAGCACTGCACGGGCTGGTGAAGTGAGGGCAAAGAGGGAGAAACATGAGGAAAGCAAGAAAGAAACCCTCACTCAAGGAGTGGCTCAACCAAACCCACTGCTGCTCTGGGGAAGATTGATGAGCTACAAGTCACAACCAAAACCCGTCACTGAACTATGTCTGCTACACACTGATGTTCTGTGCAGTTGCTCCTTGCCCACATAGTGGTGCAGCCAGAGTTACGGCTTAGTGCTCATTGCTCAATGTGGCACGCAGGCTGTGGTGTCAGCTGCTCTGAAGTCATTGTAGAAGCAGATATCCCTGAAAACTGCCAGTGCCCTGAGGCTGAAATGCACCCCCAAAACTCTCACAGGTGCTGTCGAGAGCAGGTGCCCCAGAGAGCCAACTCCTGTGGGTTGCCATGGAGTATGGCTGTCCCCTTGCTTGGGGCCTGCCAGCAGTAGCTGGCACAGTCTGTAGATTTCAAAGGCTTTTAAATCATGTTTTCCCAAACGGGAGTGGGGTGCTAACATCATTTGGAGCCCCTGATCTGCAGTACTCAACAGCACAGCAGGATCAGGCCAGATGTGATCCACAGATAGTGTCCCCAGCAGGGGCAGGATACAAGCTGTCTTCTAGCACCCTCCTCCACAGTCAGTAATTAGTAATAATGAACACCATTATTATTCAATTTATTCATTATTCTGTCCAAGCTGAAAAAGCCTTCAGTGGCATGACTTCTAACTGAACTAGTTATAGTTTGGTGTCTTTTCCCTGCAGGTAAGTAAAATAACTCTCAAGTTCATGCTTCATTAGAAATGTTTGATATCATTGTCCATTTTTTCCTCACCAGAATTCCCTCCATAAATATTAATACCTTCTGGTGCTTCTCCCAGGCCTGCTGCTGTCCGGGGAGACTAGTGGGGACTCCCTTTAAAAATATATTGTTGCAGAACCATTCAGCCTTTGTGTCTGAGTAAGTTGGCAACAAGCCTCAGACCCCCTGGTCTGCCAGGTTTGCTGGTTCCAGTGCTCCACCAGTCAGGAGGAGTGTGAGCCCTCAGCACTGTTTCCTTGTGGGATGGCTGCAGCAGCAGTCCTGGAGCTCCTCTGCTGCCGATCGGCTTGCACAAGCTGCCAGACTGGAGGAACTGTGCATAGTGGTGCAGGATTTTTCTCTGACAGTTTTGATGTGCTGCAGGATCCTCAGGGCTTTGTGCTTGGGGAGTGGTGGGAATCACAACCAAGAGCAATGGCACTGTTTTGTGGGGATGAGTGGGAGGGGTGTGGCACAGCAGCCAGGGTGATGTGTTGGGGTACCCCTACCGTTGTTTCCTGCAGACAACCTAAAAACTTGGATGGTCTTTTTTAGATAAATTTGAACAATTCTATGATGCATTTCTGCAGAGTCCTGCAGCTCTCCTTGTAGCTGCAGCTCTCCCTGGCATCACTAATGGTGTTTATTTCCCTAGGGAGCAGACATTAAAATTTGGCTCCTTTTAGCAAAAGGTATCCTCATGGTGGTACCCAAATTTTCCTCTGGTGCACAGGATTCAGGAGGAATGGAGATGAAATCCCAGTCCCCCAACCCCACCCCCCC
>NW_005087863.1:0-36973 GCF_000331425.1 Pseudopodoces humilis | reverse complement strand
CAGCAGGCAGTGCATTCCCACTGCTTTCTGGGGGGACAGGCGGTGCCCCCGCAGGGACCCTCCAGGCAGGAATGCTGCCGGCTATGCCACAACCCCAGGCTGCACATCCTGCTGCTGTGCTGCTTCCACAGCACTGCACAGGAGCAGCTTAGATGGTCACTGACCAATGCAACGGGACTTTTTTGTACTTGTAATGGGAGGAAAACACTGCTTTGGCCATATGCTAATTTTTACACACTCATTTCAGTACAGAACAGCATGCTATTGTGAAAAATAGATCAGAAAACATTTTGAAGTAGACTTCCTATCCAAAACCCCATGCTGTATTTCCAGGTTTTGTTAATGGACTGTTTTGTATGTGACTTGATGGTGTTATATAGAGACCACTCTGCCTCTGATAAATTGAAATTTCCTCTAGCTGGATAGAGCTTTGTATGATTTAGAAAGGAAAAGGGAGGGAATGGGGATTTAATTTTAGGCCACTGAAAATCCAGCAAATCTGAAAGCACTAGCAAGGGTATGAATCATTCCTTTCTTCTTTGTGCTACTTCAGATGAACTGCTCTTATGTTCAGCTTCATTAATAATTAATACAGTGGGGAAGCAGGGCTGGGCCGCATTATCTTCTGTCACAGCCAAAGGGCATGTCTGCAGATCAACAGCTGCTCTTACACCAAGGCTCTGGGAAGGACGGCTCAGCGTGCAAGAGCAGTGAACACAAAATGTGCTTCTTGCTGTAGCTAACAGTGGTAGGTGACAGAAGGTGAAGGCACCATACAAGGTGAAGTGAAGGTGACATGAAGGCTTTCCAGGAAGAGAAAACAAACACACAATAGGGAACACAACCTTGACATCTGCAGCACAGCTGGCACAGCAAGACAGTCAGGCTTCTTAGAGGAGAGGGAAACATGAGATTTCCGAGAATCTCTTAAATAACAGATAAAAAAGCCTGAGTTTTTTCATGAGGCAGGTTGCAACAAAATAAGGACTGCCTGGGTCTTGGTGCCCTGCAGCCTCCTGGACTCTCTGCAAAGGTACCTGGCTCTGCTGCTTGCCTGGTCCCAAACGCCCACTCAGATCTATCTCAGGAATGGCTGATGCAAGGAAGTGCACGAGGGCATAGTCCTGGCTGAGGAATTACATTACAGTATCTGAGCACAGAGGGAAACGGTGGATAAAGGGATGCTGGGAACACCTTTAGGACAGCAGTAAAGCTGCACATCCAGCAAACATTGAGAGAGAGGGGCCACAGCATAATTAGAGGGTGAGGGAGGACCCTTCTGCTGTCACACTCCTGGCACAAGGAGGAAAAGACTCCTTGGAGGAATGTCTACAGGATAGCTTGTGTGGAGTAAGTCATGCCCTGGAAAACAGCTGTAGTGACATGGCAGTGGCATGGCAGATCAGGATCCTATTTTAGTCCCTCTACAACTTGTTTTATCATCTCTTCTTACCAAGATAAAGTAGCAACTTCCTCCAGTACTGAGGGAAATTAATGTCTGATTACTTTGAGCAATTATCCATGTCAGGATGGTGGGTTGGTTGCTTGCCATCAGTTAACAAGCTTTATTTCAGTAGAGGTGGTTGCACATGTCTGCAAGTTATGGCTTTCTGAAAAGCTTTTCCAGTACAGAAATCACTAATACTTAAGTGAGCTTTTGAAACTAGTTCTTTAAGAAGAACTATTGTGTTTCTAATCTATGCTTGGTGTGAAAAAGCATATAAATGCACACAGATAGATATATAGATATAGATAGATATATATAGATATAGATATAGATATAGGTATAGATATATAGATATAGATATAGATAGAAATTAGTTGAAGATAGGAAATTCTGTGTGAATGTATGGATGATTATGCTTCTCTAGTGCAGCAGCTGTGCTCTGCAGAAAACAGAAGCCCTCCATAGCCAATTAGTGGGTCTGCCCTTGAGCCATTACAGCAGTAACCGGGAGTGAACATCTGGTCAGACTGCCTATAAGAAAGGACATCCCTTGCAAAAACGTCAGCAAGAGGGAACCTGTGAATGTTTATTGACAGATGCAATATAAGTCATGCAGGCTCTGACTGACCTGACCTTTGCCAGGAGTAGAGGCTGCAGAGAGGAGCTGTGCACTGATGTGGATGGTCCCACAGCTCCAGCTCTGCTGCAGGGGGGCAGAGGGCTGGGGCATGAGCACAGTCCTGAGGCACCATCCCCCTTGCTTTGGAAATAAGCAGCAAAGTGCACGTGGCTTAGAAGCAAGACTTAAGACAATTCTGTTGCTAAGCATAATTAGTAACAAACACACACAGAGGCATGTACAAGCTCAGATGTCTGTGTTACATGTGAGGAACACAGCTCACATGTTCCTTAAGAGGGCTCACAGTGACAGAACCATGGGGAAATCATGCAACAAATTGAACTCTGACTGCACTTTAAAAGCATGCTATGTTCTCCTACATTGGGGTAGACAGGAAAAGTCTCAAGGCTCAAACAGGTAGTGGCGTTTCAATTATTAAAATAATTGAATTTAAAACTGACACTCAGAAAAATAGAGTACTTTCACACTGCCATTGGCTCAGGGCTGACTGTAGCTGCAAAAAAAAGTGAGATGGCCAAGTGGACACAGAGGTTGGCTGTGTAGGCTAGAGTGGGTGATAAAGTACTGCCTCCTCTTTTTATTTATTTTCTATTTTTTTATTGTTTTGCCTTTTTTTTTAAATCTAAATGTAGAGAGAAAACAGAGCTGTCTCTTTGATAAAACAGAAAAAAATTGCAGAATTCTGTCACTATTTATCTGTGGGTTTTGTTAATGACAAATTTACAGTAAGATTTGTTAGGGCCATCTTAAAAACTCTAAGTCAAAACATGAAATCTGCATCTGTTTGTCTCTGTTCCTTTGCAATGGTCAGTAATTTTCTTGGAGATCAGTGGGTGTCCTGTACAAGCCTGGAGCTTGCAGCAGCAACTGTGGTAAAGAGACTGGCACCCCTATCCTACCCTTCTCCAGGGACTTACTACCAACATTGCTGCTGTCGTGGTTTTAAAGCAGTAACTAAAAAATTACTTATTTCTTGCTGTGAGATATGGATTAGAACAAGAGCAAAACAGGCTTAAAACTAAAAAGGAAATAAAGTTTATTAACAAAACTACAAGAATAAGAGCACCAAAATAAACTTCCAGAAAACCCTTTCATCCCCCACTACCCAACCATTCCCTTGTACATGTGACAACATACAGACAAAAAACTTTGGAACTTTGGTGTTTAAAACAGTCCCAATTCCTGCTAGAGTCTTTTCATCAGCCTTTGTAGAGAAACAGAAGTCTTCTTCTGCTAATCTATGGAGTTTCTCACGAGAAAATGATCTCTGCTATAGCTTTCTATTTCTCTGATGCCAGCTGCCTGGAAATCTGTCATCAGCTCACTCCTCCCATTTCACATCACTCTGAGGTGTGTATGGGCCATGAGTCTAGGGATATAATTTTTTAAGGATGAGTTATTCAAAGGCAAAAGTCCTCTTCATCTGTCTCTGTGAGCTTCGCTGGAAAACAGTTTTCTCATTTCCCTCAAGGCCTCAAATCTTTGCTTCACTCCGTTCCAGCACCTCACTGTATCACAATTACTCTACTTTTTGTTCAAAATCCATACTTTGAACATTCCTCTCAATATACTCTGTCATGAATTAAAGGAGTTTTTTTCAGAACACTATTGTCCATCTCCATAGGTTTAACAGAAAAATATTTCAGCTTATAAAGCATTTCCTTATTCTCTCTTCGCCATCTAAAACTTAACTCTTTCCTTTACTGTCTTTGATGGTTTTATGATGTCTTCTTCATATTGACTGTCTCTCTCTCTCTCTGTCTCTCTGGGAAAAAGGAGTAATCTGTACGTTTCATCTAAGTAGTAAAAGAATTAAAGTCTTGGAAAAGCTGCAGATGTTCATGGTGTCAGGTTTCAGTCCAGCAGCAGAAACTACAAACTAAACCAGGCCGGCCGGCTCTGTTTCTCTTCCCCCCTGCCCTCTGAGGCCTTGTCCGGCCTGGAGGGGGGAGGAGGCTGAGATAAAGCCTTGTTACCTTGTCAGAAGCCAGAAACACAAAGAGAACAAGAGAGTCCTGGCTTCACATCTTAAGGGGGTGTTCACAAGTTGATCTCACTTTTCAATGGTCAAAACTGCTGTCAATTCTTAGAAATGACGGATAATTGGTCAGGAGCAAAGACTCCCATCAGCCACCAGCAGCTTCAACTTCCTTAGCTCCCAAAGCTATCTTAAAGGTAAAGTCACCCCATGACACTGCCCAAAGCCATGTTTACCCCAACCCACTTTGGCTCAGATAATGCATATTAGCTGTGGCACTTTTAACAGAGTGCTTTTTTGTCCTGCCAATCCTGTGCTATGAGCAGAGGGCAAAGGCCTGCCACTGCGACTGCTTTAGCAAGATATTAATCTTTCTGACTTACATGCTCCCATTCACAAAACTGTTACCTCCTTTTCCTGCCAGGCACTGAAAAAGAGACTAAAAATCTCCTCCTCTTCCAGTAGCTACGCTGCAACAAAATTCACTTCCCAAAGTGATTCTCAGCCTGCAGGAGGAGGGGAGGAACTGGAAGAGGTTGCAGTCAGAGGGTCTACAGCCTGAGTCTGACCACCCTCCAAATCCACTTCTGTCAGTTCTACAGAACCAAGCCACTTGCCAACTGTATTATAAGTGCAGTTCCTAATTTTCACCACATTTTATTAATCACTTCTCACATCTTTCAGTAACTCTTTGCACTCACAGCTTTGCTGAACACCTGGGTCCTTTCCTCTTAGACTGGAGCATTCACTATTGTTTTTCCCTATTCCCATGAGGCTTCTTTCTTTGTACTTATACAAAGTACTTATAAGTTCTTCGTACTTATACGTCGATAGTCTCACACTTTCATCTTCCTTGGTTAAGCACTGTGAAGGTTGTTCTGCTCTCTTTGCTGTTGCTGGGGTGGGACAACTCACCTCTACCAGATTATGTTGTTTGGAATGGATAACTGAAGTGAGAGTTACTGGTATGTAACAGACAAACATTCTTCACTTGGCTCTGATTTTCCCAAAAACAACCTCCTCAGATGCTCCTTCTTGATGGGTATCATTCAACAACAGGTATTTTCAATCATAAAGTACATCTTTAATGCTGCATTAAAAATAAACCCTTGCAGCATTTAAGCAAAAGGATTTTGGCCCCATTCTTTCATCAAAGCATAAGCTGTCTCACTCCAGATTGCAGGAAGTGCTTGGTTCCTTCTGATGACTCTGGATGAAGTACACACAGAGCATGTGGGATCTCTGACCTGCCTCCTGCACCCCTTGGGGAGGTACTCCTCCCAGAGCACTGTCTCCCACAGGGAACATTGCCCATGACTCAACCACTGCTACACAAAGCCCAGCATCACTGATGACACTGACGCTGCAGGTGGAGTTGTGTGAAGACACAGAAATGTGCGCTGAAGCAACTCATGTTTGGTGTCTGCTCCCTTCCTGTGTCACTGCACAGGAAAGGCCTCTTCACAAACAGCAGAGATGACGCTCATCAGACAGTGTAGCATCCAGCCCAGTGTGAATGGTGTGCTGTCATCACACACTCACACCCTCCCTCCCAGGTAGATGCTGCATTCACACTGAATCTATCCACATCTTCGTTCAGGATGGAGTGGGAAGGGTCACTGTGCATGCATGCAGGCTCCCTGCTGTTCAGAGAGCAGGAGGCCGTGGTCCATCAGACCAAGGAAGACATCTTGCACTGAACCACCCAGCAGTTTTCCTCTGCTTGGAGAAATGTGATAAAAGCAACAACCGAAAAAAAGAAGGCAAAAGGCTGAGCTTGACAGAGGTCAGCACAGTAGAAAAGTTAAACAAACTCAAGTGCCCAGGTACAACCATGGGATGGGTCAAGGAAGCCCAGCAGTGTAAAATTTTTTTAAAGCCTGGTTCTCAGTGCCTAGTGATCCAATTGGAAAAGGATGAAACCTGGCCTCAAGCTCATATTTTGAGCTGCATCTGTGTAAAGAACATCTGCCTGCAATGAAACTATTTGCATTTTTCTGGAGGAGACAGGGCAGAAGTTTACTACTCACTGCAAATATACCTGTGAAATCTAAGATTATAGGATTTGGACCATGCTTTGAAGCCCTGTTTGATTCTACCTCTCCTCACACTGCACTTGGAGAGATAGCCACAACCAGAAGTGGGCTGAGTGGGGAAGATCAAGTTTTGATGCCCACATGATGCCTTACTGTGGGCTGTCTAGGTGGGAGTGGAGAGGCTCCCCCAGAACCAGGTCTGCAAGAGTGACTAAGGTGAGTGGTTTGTTCTCCTTCTAGAGGGAAGTTTGTGTCTGCAGGCAGGCAATTCAGGCTCATCCTCTAGCCTGGCAAAGGGGTCCATTGGCTGGGTCTGAGCAAGTAATTTCATGTGGCACCAAAATGTAGGTGGGGCCACTGAATTGCTTCCAAGAGCTCTTTACAGGAATGTTTCAAGCAGAGAACAATGTCTGAGGGCAGTGGCTGACCTGGACACAGGGCATCAGGCTCTGACCAAAGCCTTGGTCTGTGTTCCAAGGGGAGGGGTCCTGAAAAGCAATAGAAAAGTAAACAAAAATTGAAGGGCACTGCTGTGCAAGCTGTCTTCCTCTGGCTCCTGGATAAAGCCCAGGGCTTTGCCCTATCCTGTAGAGGGATCTCCCAGCCAAAGGAATTTCCTCTGCAGACTGAGAAGTACCTGGAACATGGGGAAATGTGGTAGTAGCCATATTGTGTCTGAGTGTCTTAGTGCTAGTCCTGGTCATCTTTCCAGGATTTAATTAGAAACAGTGTTGAAAACAGCATGCAGTTCTTTGCTGCTGAAATGAACAGGCAGCTGCTGAGCTGGTGGAGATCACTCCACCAGGTCCCCAGGACACTCATAACTCACACCTGATACAGAGCAAGGCACTCCTTGGTGAATCCTGTCTCTGAGAGGATTCTGTCTGCCACACAGGAGAAGAAAGCAGAAAAGATAGAGGATGGCAGAGAGACAAGATAATCCATTTTCCATCAGGGATGTAGAAAAACAGTGACTGCAAGGCACAAAGTTCTTCCCATAGTGTCTGTCAGCTACCACTGTAACAAAAAAGTTTGCTGACCTAGATCAGAGTCCAAGTATTAGGATGGGAATTGTACAGCACAAACCATTGAAAAAGCTCTTGTGTATCTGTTCAGTGAGCCACAGCTGTGTGAACATGGATGTTCCTCCTGGGACACTGCACACTGTGCCCTTCAGTGTCCTGGGTGCAGCCATTCAAAACTGCCTGAGGGCCATTTCAGGGAGCTGCAGCATGTGGAGGCTCTACTCCAACAGCCAAACCCAGATTCAGCCTTGACAAATCCCCATCTCACTTGCATGATACACAAAATCTGATCAGCAAATACACTACCTGAACCAGGCATGTAAAAAAGCACAGATGCTGGCTGTGAGTCACCAGCTATTCCTGACTTTGATGAAACCCCTGATACGCTGGCAACTTGTTAATGCCAAACCGTTGGAAGCAATGACTGATACCTCCCATCCTCTTTTCTCACCTCCAACTTCTGAAAGGGTATATGTAGCATGCCAAAAAAAGGGAAAATGAAACAAAGCTAATGAACTCATGTCTTTTTATGGGTAGGAAAAACAAAGTAGTGATGTTTTCGGCTTTCTCATTGTGACATCAGATGATTATGGATATCTGTATAGAATCAGCAGTGGCAGGGCAAGGCAAACAGGCATAAGATTGTTTGCCTGCACAGGTCATGCACAGCTCTCAGGTGATTGTGTGTGATTCCCATTAAAGCAGTGTGAAGCAGCCTGTCCCAGGAAAAATTGCAGCACCTCCTTTCCCCATTTTTCCACAGCGTATGGCTATCAATCTGACCATGGCAGAGTTTTGCCTTGGGTTGTTCGTGTCCAGGCCACTTGGTGCTAGTCAGACCCAGCTTCCCTCTGCTGTGGAGAAAAGATTATTCCCAAAGCCCCTCCTTGCTGACATGCATTGACCAACCTCACAAACCCTTTTTTCACAACAAACTTGGACTACACTTCCCATAGCAGTAGTACATCTTGACCGAGGCTTTTAATTCAGCCACACAGAAGGTACCCCAGTATGACAGCAAAAATTCTGCCAAAGACTATTTATTTCACAACTTTTCCTTACAGCTCTGGAAAGTTTTGAATAGATGGAGAATATACAAAGGGATGAGGTTAACACATAGATTTAAGGTCCTGCTTCTTTCATGACTTGATCCTATGAACAAGCATAAGCAAGAAGATATTTTGTTTTGTTGTGTCCATTTTTCTTGATACCCTGCAAAAGTTTGAAGTCTCTAGCTTGGCCACAACCCTGTGCTCCACCCAGCAACTTAAGAGGTTTGGAACAGAACAGGGAGATGAAGCTGACATCTTTGCGCCATTCAAGAGCAGAACATGGTTAGGTCTGAATCTGTGCTGTCACCTGGCAGAACCACTGTAAACCATCATGTGTGCAGTGGCTTTTCCTTCTTCAAAAACTGGTGTGATTCTTTCCAAGAATCATTACAAACTAGTAAGCTGTTCAAAACACTGCTTAAAAGTGAGACGTAAGCAGAGCACTGTTCTTCCTGTACCTCCTACGCAGGTGCAAATTGCATCTAGCTCTCCTGTAACTAGAATCATAAATGTAGGTTGGAAATTTAGGCTCCTAATGAGAACAACAGGAACCAGAGAGTGCGTGCTATAATTTTAGCTCATTGCCTCTATTGAATCACCTCCAACGCAATCAGCATCACATGTTGCATTAAGGAATGGCAGTGCCACCTGGTCATAACATAATTTAGTCAATTGAAAGTAAAAATCTTGCTTTGTAGACGTCATGGGGCATGTGCAGTTACATGCCTAAAGGATGTTTTTTTCTTCTACATGAAGCTATGCAGGCTTAGAAACATGAAGAGTTTTAAATGCCTGCCACGGAGAACTGACTAAAGTTTGCTTTCAGGAAGCTGATGGCTGTAAATTCATTTATGAAAGAAATTATTTTCTCTAAGAACTGAAAACATGTGCTCTAATGTAAAAACAAGCTGAAAGCCAAAAATATGTGCATTTGTGGGCTTGAGAGGCTTTTTTCTTCTTCCCTTTTTTTCTCCGTTGATATCTCCATCTTTTAGCAGCTCCACAAGCAGGAAGACATGTAAGGTTTTCCAGCCTGGCAGTCAGCAGTGGGAAGCTGGGCACTTTGCCTTGAGATGTGATTTGTGCTTCCGGATGTACTGGTCAATGTTGTCATGCTGAGGAATATAAAATAGCCCTGACCCATGTTTGGATGTGCTCGTGGTGATAAAACTAGCCTGTACTGCTCCAGGAACTTTAGCATTTTCAACTTGAGAATGACAGTGTCAGAGAAAATTATTCAGTGTTTTAAGAGTGTTTCATGCCCTTAAAGTATTCAAACTGTAGTTTTTTGATAGCATAGCTGGATAGCAAGTGAATCATAAATGCCTGTTTAAAGAAAGTCTCTAGTTAGCATGTCACATATGAACCAGACAACATGTGAATCCAAATGCTGAAAGCCAGTGACGTGATCTGGTGGGGAAGGAAGCTGTCAGTCCTGGTGAGGGAAGCACTCTAGATACTGAAAGTGGAGGCAGGAACTCTTTGTGGCTTTGGTCATTAAGCTAAGAAGAGACAAAATCTGCCACTCCCCCCTCATTTGCTTACATGTAGTTACTCACAGCAGTTTGACTAAAAATAGAAAATCTTCCAGTATTATATTCAAGTAGTTGGATATTTTTCTTTTAGCTCTTATTCCAAACTGCTTTATCCTTTTGGAGAAACTGCCTCTCCTGAAGAGACTTCTTTATCTAGAGGGAAATTTCTGTCAGAGCTGGACTGATAGGCTTTCCAGCTGCAATATAATCTAAATAATATAATCTAAACTAATCATCGTCTTCAAAAGTGAAATTTACTTATATGCAGGAGCTCTTTCTGAGCTGGTAAGACAGGAAAGCCCTCAGGTGTCTGAGTAAGGGCACAAAGGTGCTACTGAGGACAAGGAAGTCTCAAGTCTCTATACTAGACATTGTCCAGGTTTCCATGCTGAGTGAGGAATCAGTCAGTGCAGATGTCACAGTGCTGCTTGGCAGCCTATTAAAGCAGGATTTATTTGTATAAAGAGTATATGAGCATGGCTAACACCCCCTAAATCTGATAGAGAGAGAAAAGATCTCTGAGGACCCTAAACTAAGTAACAGCACAGTGACAGTGTGGGCTCCTAGAAAGCCTTGCTGGAGTGCAGGAGGGTCACAACTAAGCATATACAGGTAATGCTTTGTTGTAAATGGTCTTGGGGAAAAATGTGGATGGTGCAGGTACCATTTGATGCAGTAAATAGACCTTTGAAAAGTAATACAAATGTGGTCGCTCCTGGTTGACCAGAGACATAATATAAGACCACCAATTGCTTCAGCTTTTTCAAAAATAGTCATGGACACCATGTACATGGACACCTGTCTGGAAAGCTGCTGACATGATACTCATGTTTTGGTCAACACAAGAGTAGCTGAAGACTGAATAGGTAAAGGAGCATGAAGTACACAAATTACTTCTTGCAGTCATTTCTTGCTATTACTGAAGTCCTTCTCTTCCTCTAAACCAAGCTAAAATGAACCTGATTGCATCAAACCCACCTGCAGTTGTCCCTCTTTGGTTTTGAAGAGTTTGGAGAGCTTCTTCAGAGTTCAGCTTTTGATCTCCTCTCCTCGCCTCTCCTCTGCTCGCCTCTCCTTGCCTCGCCTCGCCTCACCTCTCCTAAATCTTAAACAAAAATGCCCCCCAGGCACACCCACAGATCTCAATGCATAAAAATAGCAGACTGAGAATTTAAATGAATAAGGATTTTATGGTTAGCCATTGCATCACTACCATGTTCTGAAGCAAGAAACACACCTACTGGCCTGTACATGCTGGACTTTGTTCTACATGCAGCAGCACTAAAATGCCCTTTTTGAAAATAACACACTGTGAACATTGCAGTAGAGAGTTTTGAAGTTTTATTGAGATACTCATGTCTAACATTGTTTAAAAGGTAAACCAGGCTTCACACATTTAGTAAGTACTCTTATGTGTGCTGTACCGTGCTAATTGTTATTACTTGTTGAACACACCTATTTATACACGCTGCTGCTTTTCTCTTCCTTTTGTGTAAATTCTGACCTTTTTGCAGGAGCAAGGTAACCTTTGATAGCATGTTGTAACAGCAGACTTTAATTTCTATAGCTCTGGTTATCCAAAACTATTTAAAGAACCCCAAAACTAGCTAGGAAAAAAATCATGTAGGTATGTAAAAAAATTGGGGAGTGCTTGGCATTCAACAAATATTTCATTAAATCATGTTAAATTATATCATTAGGTTATATTATATATTGCTTTTTTGTTTCCACTGTGGCCCTATGAAAAGTGTTTGATGGGCCAGAGGAGCACAGCATAACAGAAACTGGTTCTTCTGGAAGGCTCTTCTGCATTGCTGAAAGGTGAAAATGTGACACACTGAGAACTTGCTCTGGAGATAGTCATCACAGTAACTTTAAAACAGGAGTTCCTCCTGTTTTAAACCTGAAAATAGTGGCATTTTGATGAGAACTAAGTAGCTTTAATACAGGTATAACTTTAATCTCCAAAAGCCTAAAATAGAAATTGAGAAAGAGGCTTCATCCTGGAGACTGAAGAATCAAAGAGACTGTAGAATATTTGTAAGATTTCAAGCAGATACTTGAAATTATTTGTATTTGGAGAGTTATAGCCTTGTTTTCATTAGACAATTGCTACTTGAAATTCTATCTGATGGAAGCTGGGAGCAGGGAGCAGGAGTGGGGGATCTGCTTGTCCATCTAGAAGGATCCATTATCCTTCAAGAATCAAGAACCTTGAAGATCCATTATCCAGAACAAGAATCAGCATTAGCTCTTCTATCTATGGAAGTATTCATGGCCAGCTTGGATAGGGTTTTAAGCACCCTGGTCTAGTGGAAGGTGTCCCTGCCCATGATTGGGCAGGGATGACACTAGATGATCCTTAAGGTCCCTCCCAATTCAAACCATGATCATTCCATGGTCTGCATGGAAAGTCTAAGACATTTCTTTTTCCTCCATATGTCAGTGTGTGATTTAATGTTGACAAAATTTGGGGGAGCTAAGAGTAAAACCCATGAGTCCAAGGAAGTGATTTTCCACTAAAATGACAAGAAATGTCTCTCACTCTGTAAGGCTCCTTTCCATCCAGGATTTTGCTGGGAGGGACTGCTGACTGAAGATTTTCTATCACTGCATCAGTGCCCTCTGGCCATCAACAAAGGCATTGCTGCAGAAGCAGATTATGGAGATCCTGCTCCCACTGCAGATGTTACCAAGTCCAGCATATTTTTATGTGTCTCCAAATTCTCGGTATCACTGGACCATATTGCAGTATTCTGTACATTCTCATGAGCTTCTACATTTCTCGTTCTGCACCAAAGTAGTCTTCACCCAGAATTAGGACAGGCAGCAGTGGAGCAACTTACCCCATAAGAGCACTGGTGCTGTCCCTGGGACTGGTCTGCTGTACCAGCAGGCTTACAAGGTCCCTCATCAAACACAGGTGCAGACGAATATGGACATGAATGACTACAGGTCACACAACATTGAACTCTGATCAGCCTGCCCTCCCCGCCCTACAAAGCTTGACTTCCCCTTGAGAAGAGCACAAGGGCAACATCTTCTATTGTTCAAAAATAAGCAGCAGCAGAACTTCCTGGTAGGAAAGATAAGAGGCTTTCATGGTCTGAAATTGCATCCATGTTCTCTGTCTCAGCTTTTCTTACTGTTTTCACTTTTCAGTCAATATCTGCAAATTTTCAATATCTCTTCTGAACCTGATATTTCCTAATTCTTATATGCCATTTCTTCCATCCAACCACTTAATAAATGGCTTTATTCCCTTCTGGAGGTCTCAGTAAGGTCTAAATTCCAACCTCTGCCATGCTGCCTCATACAGTTGCAAGCTCCTGTTCCTTCTGACACTCAGGACCCTGCTCTGCTGTGGGACCTCCTCAGTCAGTTTAAACTGAGAAAGTGAGAGAGGGTGGGAGCTGTAGGAGACACAAGAACCAGGGTCCGTTTGGAGCAGGGATGAGTTTTCCCAGGCTGCTCTTGTCCTGCTAGGAAAGTGTGATTTTCACAACACCACTCTTCCTCTGTCAGACCAACCAATCAGAGACAAAGCCTTGGCCAGCAGAGCAAGCAAATGACAGCCAAGACAAGCAGGGGCATAAGAGAGTGAACACGGGCATGGCAAGTCCCTTGGCAGGTCACAGCAGCCCTCCACATAAAAAGCCACTGCAGAGACAACTCATGCCTCAAATGAGTTGCTCTGCCTCCATTTCTGGGTTTTTATTTTCCTGGTTTTAATGCTTCATGCTCTTGTGAGCAATGATTACTGCCATTGCTATATAAATTAGAGCTGAAGTATTTCTCCTAATTGCTTTCTGCAGGCATATTAAGGCAGAATACTGTGATCTGAGAATACAGACCCTGCACAGCAGAGCTGTCTGAGGGCTCTATGCTGTGCCAGGATGTCTCCCTTGGGAAAAAGGAATTATAGAAAGAGTCACATCTTTAAATGAGAAGTGATAGGGAAGATTGGGAGGGAGAAACTCATGGCTTTAGTAGGTTTTGCATGGAACATAAATTCTGCCCTCCACGCTCCCTCCATGAGTAAATTTTTGGGTAGCAGTATTGGCAATGCTTCCCCTCAGCCATCCTTCTCTTCTACTTAGCCACAAAGGACAAGAACACACATTCCTCCCCCAAATCCCCCTGAAATCAGATTGGCATTATTTCCAGAGGTGATGGCTCTGTAAGGCAACACTGGGATTCAGGCTTTGCCTGTGGCTCTGTGAAGAGATGTTTCTGCATTGTAATCAAGAGAGGTTAAGAGGGCACAGCACCAGGTACCACATGAAGGGAACCTTTCTGTTCTTAGCCACCCTTCCTGCTGAACCATGAGACTGGGGCTGGAAAATCTGCATGGTTCACTAGTGAGGGCAGGAGAATTGTGTATCGTCTGTCTGAACTCACTGTCATCTCACCTTGCCTTCTAGCTGCTTGGGGCACATTTTAGGTGTGGGGAATGAGAGCAGAAGATCAGTCACTTCTCCCATAGAGGAATGGGGCAGGAGCCCCCAGTATTTTAGGAGGTGTTCAGTTGAGATTTTGCAGCCAGCTCTGTTCTCTCTCTCTCAAAGCTATAAACTTCTATTTAATATAAATGCCTGCCCAGGCCCTCCAAACCTGGTGGCCTCCATATCTGAGATCTCCAGAGTCTGTGCTTGGTGAAGCCTTGGGCCAGCCTGCCCTATTCTCTCCACATCCCCATGCAGTATGCTGCCCAGGTGGAGGAGCTCAAGTCAGGAGCAGGCCCACTTCTCCTGGGCAATGAATTAATAAGAAACACTTCTGGTGTCCCTGCTCCTTCACTAATGGGTTTGTGTGCTATCCTTTAAAATTGAGATTTGGGAACTTACCTGCATAACAAATGTTTGGGAAAATGTCAACACTTTTTCAGCATTCTGAGGAGCTAGTGCTAGAGCTAGGGTTTTAAAAGAAACTTTAGCAAGTATGAATTGCAGTAACGTCAAGTGAACTAGCTATAGAATGCATCATTTTAATAGACTGCAGCCTCATGTACCTCATGCCTGCCATATGGCAAAGCAAAGGTAGTTCATAGTGTGCTAAACCTATACACTGAGTAGAATTTCCTTGTTTTGCTACCTTGGTGAATTCTCTTCCCATGTTATGTCAGGACACCTTTTCCACTAGAAAATTAGATGCTTTAAGTTGCAAGGAAGGGCAAAAGGTGTTTTCTGTTTCACCACTGGAACCAGCTCTTCCCTACTCTTATCCTGGGATCAGAAGTTAGGGACAAAAAATGTTAGGGAGAGACATGAAACCTCTGCTCACACAAGCAGTACAGTGTGCATTATGGAGCTCCCATTAAAGCTGTGTGTTTCACCCTCTCTCTGGCTGCTGTGGGTGACTCTTTCTGCCTGAAAGAAGGAAAGCCCCGTGCCCAGGCCACAACAGGCTGTGTGTCCTGTGCAGCAGCAGCTCCTGCTTCTGGCTGAACTGCAGGACCTGACCAGGACAGCCTGTTAGGGTGGCCCTTTGAACCCATCAGGAAGTGCTGGCAAATGCAAGACTAATCTTTTGCCTGAAAAAATGGAGAATTTGAGTAAGCTTCAAGCCTGTCAATGCTCAGTTGTTTCTGGCAATGAAACTATAATTTCTTGCCTTAGAGTTGGTAAGAAACAATTAAAGAGTCTCTTGGTACAAATCGTCCAGGGAGTTTCTAGCCCTTGGTGCCTGTAGAAAGGCTGATAATGTGGGAGGTGTCATAAGCAGATGCAGCACTGTGGTGCTGAGCTGAAATGGGAAGTTGCAGACCAGCTTGCCCACAAGGGATAAAGGGAGACTATCTTTGATTCCTTTTCTTTAGAGGCTTTTTTTTCCTTTCTCTTGAGAGCTGACAGCACAAAGTATTTCTCCTTGTGCTTTCTGTCCTCCACCTAAGCAGCAACTCATAACACACTAAATGCACATCTCAGATGCACTGGGAGCACAGACAAGAAACCCTGTGCACCAGACAATAGAAGGGATGAAGCCAATATATTATATGGTTTTTGGGCGCCTATTTCACAGCTTTCCTGGAGTCAGACTCATGGTTTGCGAAATTGCAAGAATGACAATATTGAAGTCTTTAATTAAATGCAGAGTTGAAAAGTGATAGCAGCTGCCACCAAAATGTGTGCTGCGGGGGGAGCAGGATGGGGTACGTGTGGGGAAAACAAAAAACAAAACTGGAGCGGAGCAGAAATCTTTCCCACGTTTGGACCCCCGAAGGAAGGTTGGAAGTACCAGATAAAGTACCTGCCAGGGATCCATCAGACTGTAGCAAGCGAAGAGAAAAGCCTTGTCGCCACATCGTGGCCAAGCGATTTCTGGCGTCGGTAACACAGCCCTCCTACGTCTCTTTCTGAGCAGGAGAACGGGGAAAGCTAGGCACACGTGTAAAGGCAAGCTGCAGGGAACGAGCTAAGGAGACGCTTGCTGAGTGTGAAGGGGCACGGCAGCCGCAGCTGCGGGGCGCGGGGAGCTGGGGCGCTCTGCGCGGCTCCGGCGCTCCCTCTGCTCCTCCCGGGACTCACTCATCCCTCTGCTCCTCCCGGGACTCACTCATCCCTCTGCTCCTCCCGGGACTCACTCATCCCTCTGCTCCTCCCGGGACTCACTCATCCCTCTGCTCCTCCCGGGACTTGTCCCAGCTGCTGCTCCCGGAATGGGAACCGCCGGGACTGAGGCTTGGCCAATGCGCACACTTATCGGGCATGACCCCTTTTATTTTCAGAACCGCCCTGTCCCCAGGATATGGTGATACTCATCTGTACAGCCTGCACACGGCTGTGGTGGAGTAAGGCACAGGAATCATATAATAGTCATAGCATCAGTTATGCTGGGAAAGATGCTTAAAATCAAGTCTAATCCTTAACACAGCAGTGCCAAGTCCACCAATAAACCTTGTCCTCAAGTGCCATATCTACACGTCTTTTGCAGACTTCCAGGGCTGGTGCTTCCACCACTTCCCTGAGCAGCCTGTTCCAATACCTAATCACCCTTTCAGTAAAGAAATCTTTCCTACTGCCCAATCTAAACCTCCCCTGCACAACCTGAGGCCATTTCTTTTTGCCTTGTTGCATGTGACGTGTAAGAAGGGGTTGACCCCCACCTTCCTAAAAGCTCCTCTCATGTACTTATGGAGAGCAATGGGGTCACTTCCTTTTCTCCAGGCTAAACACCCCCAGCTCCCTCAGCTGCTCCTCACAGCACTTGTGCTCCAGGCTGGCTGAGCCAGGCCAGGATGCCATTGGCCTTCTTGGCCACCTGGGCACAGCCTGGCTCATGTTCAGCTGCTGTCAACCAGGGGTCAGGAAGACAGTCAAAGTGCCTGTGCACAGTCACTGTACACAGACTGTACACAATGCTGCTTGTGCATTGCAAGCTCTCTGAGCCCTCACTTTAGCTCTTGTCCTGAACTGGAGAGCAGCTTCTAGGGATCAACCCCTCTTGTACCAACAGACTGTTGCTTTGCAGGGGAGGAATGGGATAATGCACAGCCAGAAAATGCAGCCAGGCTTAGTTCAAGCCTGACATTCAACTATAGAGAAAAAGGTAATGACATAAGTGGATTCATAAGATGGGGTAGCTCAATCTGTTTACCAAGCTGAACAGCAGCCTGGGGTTAAGTGAGTGGCTTAAAAACTGAAACTACTTCCCCAAGAAAGCTGAAATGACAAAAGACTGCTCCCAAGGCCAAGTGCTGGGCTGTGTGACAGGTGACAGGTGACAGGTGACAGGACAGGTCCCTGGCAGGTGGTGGGGAGCAGCTGCACTGCACAGCATGGTGTGGTTGCAGCATAAACACATTAGAGGGCTATCGAATGCAATCATGAGCTGCACAGAGAGGCACCCACCACTCCTTCCCAAGGGGTGGAGGGAAAGGGGACTGGAAGGCAGCTGGGGGAGATTTTAGCCTGTAGCATCTGTTAAAATAACACAAAGGAAAGTTCTTGCTGTGAGACCAGAAAAGATGGTGAATTAAAAGATATTTCTGGCATCCGATTTTCATTTAAGTGCAAAGAAAAGGAAAAAAGAAGGAAGAAAAGCAAGATTTTTAGATGAGCCTGTCATTACCAGCAGTTGAGAGTTATGCTGAAATAACACAGCTAGTTTGAAAACTGGCCATGGATCACAGCAGTGGATCACTGGGATGGATCACAGCAGAGTGAGGCTTCAGCAGCAAGTTCTTCTGACCAGCCCCTGGGATGTCTTTTCCTAGGTGGGCATAGCCCAGGGTATAGGACCCACAGCAAGGTTTGCAAAGTGCTTGTATCAGGGCTCTGACTAGACAAAAACCCTTGGACCCCTAAAATGGACAAAAGGACTAGGTCATTGTTGATTTATTAACTTTATTCCTATTCTTGAAGAGTATTGCCTTTACACCAAGACTGTGCAGCTCTCATAGACACACCCTCGTTTTTCCCTTTTCCCATACCTTCTTCTAGCACTGTAAGACCATTAGCTGTGTGATTCCCCAGTGTTGCACTGAAGCAGCACCTTTGAGAAAATGCATTTCTCAGAAACCTCATGTCTGGATTATGAAGGGTGGCTGAAGGCAAACAGACAGCCAGAAATTTGACTGTCCACAAAATCATAATTTCCATTGCTCATATTTGGAAGTAGCTTTGGATGGTGTCCGTGGTCCCCCAAACCATCCAGGCGCAGCTCCTTTTCCCTGTGACTTGTCTGTCATGATCATCATGCATGTATGCTGTGGCATTGAATTGTTCTTCTGGTTATGTGACCTCATTGTTAAAAAAAATAAAAAAAATAAATAAAAAAAAGAAGACTCACTTCCCAGAATCCCAGCACAAAAAAAGACAGTTTTTCTTTTCTTTTTCTTTGGAATATAAGTGGTGAATGGAGCAGAAAGAGTCTGGTTAGCACTGAGACACAAAGGCGTCTTACCCAACCCACCAATGAGCCCAGGAGTACAGGAGGAATGTCTGTTGCCAGCACATCTTCAAAATGTAATTCTGTGATTTCTACCTTTTTTTTTTGTTAGCAGTTGCCAGGCACCTGCCATTCTGAGTTAGTGATTTGTGCATTGTGGGACTGTGCAGATATGAATTATCTTTATCCAAGATTGGTAAGGCAAGAGAGAAGGTTTGGTAGACTAAGAAATTGTTTCTGGTTTCTTTTGAAAAGTAATAACAAAAATTTTATCTGCTAGGGAAATAGGAAGAAATCCCTCATCTAATGGTTTGGGAATCTCTATTACTACATTTCAGGAAAACGATTAGTAGAAACCTGGGAGTCACATGTAGAAGAGGAATTAGACAATTTTCAGACAGAAATGTTCATCCCAGGACCAGATATTTATGTCCCCTAATACCATGGTACAGAAAGTGTTCATGTAATAAAAGCAGATAGCAGCCAGACTATTGACCAAAGGCATAGGACTCCTGAAATGAATGAATGGCTGTGTCTGAAATCCTGTGTTTGCTCAAGGTTAAATGACCTCTTGTAAACTTGACATGGACACGAGGTACCTCCATCCTGGTAGATGATCCCCATTCCCTGCAAGATAAAAGGAAGCTATTTTACCAGCTTGTCAGTAATACTAGTGGAGATGTTTTTAAGCTGCATAGACACAAAGCAACATTTGTTCCATATTGACAGTTACAGAGTAAAACCTTGGTGTTTTTCTGCTATGCCAGGTGGCACGTTAATGATGATGTGTCCTCATGCAGCAAAGATTCCAGAAACTCATCTCCCCATTGTTAATTATGGAAGTGAGAAACTTCAGTTTGAAGTGGACTTTATTTTCCACGCAGTTTATGGTGTTGTTGCCCAACAGAAATAAAAGAGACGGCGCAAAGGCAGGTTCCACCTGACACTGAGCAGATGCTGCCGGAGCTGATGGCTGCAGGATATGGCTGGCTGGGCTGTGTGCCTTGTGCTGCTGGCCTGAACCAGGGCTGGTGCTGCTGGGATCAGGGGCTAAGCCTTCTCCTGCTTGGATAAGTATTAAAGAAAACAGTAAAAATGAAGGTACATCTCTTAGGGCAAATCTTCTTGAAGGAAAAGCAGGGCAGAGTTTTTTAGTCCTAGAACCTTATCTAAACTAAAATTCCTGGAGTCTGATTAGAGGCAGATGTTCTGTGTGACACCCCATGATATTCTATAGCTATTCATAGGTTTATTTTCTAACCACAGCCATTGATTTGAAACAAGAGAGTGTACACTTGCTGGGGCCTCAGAACTCCCTGTAGGGGCCCCAGAGTGAGACTGCTCTGCTGTGAGCATGCTGATTGTCTGCACCTGGCCAAATTGTTTTGTGTTAGCTGCACTGCCTCAATAGGGGTGATAATTTGGCAGTCCAAGGCCACTCTTCACATGTGCTTGAACATGAGGAAAAGGCTGTATCTCCTCAGGAAACCATGATGCTGCTTGTGGAGGCCCCAGATAGCCCCCCCAGGGGCAGCTGTTGGGAAGTGAACAGTGTAATACCAGAGTTTATAACTCTCCAAGATAATGTTTTTTGTCTTCCTAAGAACTGGGAGTTTGGGTGGGCTTTGGACCTTCCACACCACTTTTCCACAGGTGGAATGGTCTCTGGTCTCATTTTCCATCGCATTGCAGTGGGCTGCAGAACAGTCTGGGCTAACTCTTAGGCTTAGCCAGGACTGCAGTGACTTTTCACCCTGCTGCTCCTTCAGCACCTCCAGCTTCTCCAACCCCAGTGGAGCGTTAGGACCAGACCCAATCCCTCTGGCTGGGATATCATGGAGAACAGGACCTCATACCAGCTTCCTACTGCCTATGGCTGCTGCTGCTGGCCTGTGTTCACCATGGTTTAAGCACATCCCTTTCTTACATGAAAGAGTTAATCTGTAAATCTTCTGTTTTACAGTTAATTTCTTCAGGATCTTGCATTAGTGCCAACAGATAAACAGATGTACAAAGACACTTCAGATTCTTGAGGGCACCGCTGTTCTTCACTTTGCAGCTCAAGAGTTGCACAGATCTACACAAAAAACAGCTAACCCTCAGTTTTCCATTACCTTGCTGAGTCCCCTTAGTTGGGTGTAAGCCAGAGTTTGTCTTTCTCAGCTTTGTGATCCATCAGTGGATCACATTGCTAAGTCAGCCACTCTTCCCTCACTGGAATATTCTGCCAATTTGACCTCTTACACAAAGCTGGGAATCTTTTCTGTGTCACTTTGCATTTCCCCTTTCCAGCATATTTTCCTTCTTCTTTTGTTTTTTGTTGTTGTTTTTTTTTTTAAGTTTCAGCATGTTCAAAATAAAATCAATTCAAAAATTCTCTCATTCCAAGGCATCCATCAGAAATCGTCTGCTTTTTCCCTGCTGTCCTTCCCCTCTTAGACCTCATTTTCTTGTCTTCCACTCTCCCTAATACGCAGAGTAAGTATATTAGGGCCATTCTCAGAGAGCAATGGAATGAGAGAGGTAGATGGAAAAGACACAGCATATGCCAATATCTGGAAGGAATGAAGGATTTTAATTCTCAGACATGATCTGAAGACAAGAATCTGTGCTACAAAGAGATGCTCTATGTGTGAGGGCAGTGAGCTGCACAAATAGACACTTCAGGAAAAACCTGTCTAGAGATATAGGATCACAAACAGTAAGCAAGGAAGCACTCAGTGTTTAGAGAAAATTAAGCAATTACCATGAGATATTTTGCAGATGAGATGTAAATATACTAGAAAAAACAGGGGGACTTGGCTAGAACACAGTAGAACAGTGAGAAGAGACATATGCTAAAGGAGTTTGTAGGTGGACACCTGCTGGCAGGAGCTGGAGAGGACAGGGGATGGTGCAACCTGATCAATAGATTAGGATTTATGTGAAGGGAAAATAAATTCAGGAGTCACAGCAGGGTTCAAACTAGCACAAATGTGTGTGTAAGTGTTGGAAAAAGCAATAACTGGACAGTGATACATCATAGTTTGTGTGAAATAACCCAGAACTGAGATGGACTAAGAACATTTGGACTAAGTTTACATGATCAACTAAGAACAGCATCCAAGAAGCGTATATAAGGTTTAGAAATTTAGATAGTGAAAAATCAAAAGAAAAAACTTTGCCCTATTTTAAAGGGTCAGCACGGAAGCAGTGAGTTTTTGCTAGGGAACTGTCTAAAAAATCTTTCTCCTTCAGACTATTAAGGGAAAGCCTCCAGTGAATTCTGGAGAATTTATACAGAGCTACAGTCACCAGTGCTACTGAGTGGATATTAGTGAAATGAATTATTGCAGATGTGGTATCTTCGTTGATCATTTAGTCAAAAATGAAGCTATTCTTTTCCAGTTTTAGTGAGTAAAAGGAAATAAATGAGGGGAGGGGGGTGGGATGTAAGACCATGTCACCACAACTGAGATATTCGTGAATATAGTCTCTTGAATATTTATTGTAATTGCAAAAGGAAAAAAAAACTTTCAGCAAAAAAATTAAACAAACAAAATCCACTTGGTATACAGAAGTCACATACAAACAGAATATCCAATGGAATACACATGGTCATTAGATTTGCACAGAATTAAAACTCTCCATGTGGATAAAACTTGTACTGAACATTCAGACAAGAGCTTCCATGGATTTATGGAAAAGATTCACAAAATTTATCACCCAGCAGCATTTTAGCTAACATAATTTTTAAAACCACAGTAGCTATATTGCAGTAAGAGTCGGGGGAGAAGGCACAGATTGAGTCTCACCCCCTCCTGAAGGATTCCTAAACACGTACTTAAATTTTTCTTCAAGAACAGTTCAGAAAACAAGTTGGTTTGAGAGAACCAGAACAGCTATATGTTATCAAGGTAAGCATTTATTTTCATGCATGTAATCACATGTCTATGAGGAATTATAAAAAAGCTAAGTAAAATTATCTTTCAGCCCTTGAACTGTCAGGTCACTTAACAATAAAAAATTTAGGGAGTCCTGTAGCAGACTGTGTATTTCCATTTTAGTGGTACCCCATATTCCGACTCTTACTATGTTGCTCAGCAATAATGATGCTAATAATTTCCTTTTAATATTAAGCAATCCCAAATTTCTATCTACATACATTTTCATTTCACTCTGGTCTATATAATTTTGCAGAAGTTTTAACGGCATTTGGTACAAAAAAAGTTTTTTAAGGACTTTTCAGGTCATTGCAAGTACTGTCATGTGCTACTTAATGCAATTTGGCTACTTTGCTTTCTCAGAGAATGTATTTGATGATATCACAAAGGAAACCCTTGATACCGGTTTCCAGTAGGCCTTAGAATTTCATTCTTTTACAGATCTAGCAAATTAATAGAAAACAAAACAACACAACAAACAACCATAACTTATTCAACCTCTTAACATTGTCACAAAAATGCATCAAATCAAACTAAAAATCTACTTATGTACTTTTTAGTGTGGTACTAACGAATATACTCTTTTAGGAAAATTATCTGGCAAAAACAATTCCCCAGTTCCTCCTCATGGCCCAGATGCAGTGGCCTGTCTCTGTTCAGAAAATTCTCAGTGCAGATGACACATGCCTTTGAAACTGAAGATTTAGCAAGAATTAACAGAATGAGCTTTTCTGCAAGGTCTTTGGGCACAGCTGGGAACCCATGGCAGATCAGTGATTCAGGGTTTAAGGTCCCAAATGTATGCAAAGATATTGCTGAGTGCTGATGGCCTTGCTTATGGTCTTAGTGAATTAGAACTATGCAAGGAAGCAGGAATAAATAAATTATTGGATGTCTCCTTTTAATTTAGATTAGGTTAGACTCTGGCCTTCAATTTTTTTTTTCATTTGTACCTCAGCTTTATTCCTAATACTGGAATTGTTGAACTTTGAAAGCCATGTGAAAATGAAGTGAAGAATGTGGATCAGTATCTTTAAGGGGGTATCTTCCATCTTTAGTATCTAGAGAAGTTAAGAGACTTAATTGTCAAAAGCAACCAATTAAGGTCACCACTCTGCTGTGCTGCTGACTGTGACCTTGAAGTTGATTGCAAACATGTTAAACCAGGGCACCAACCAAAGTTTGACAAGTCATCTTCAAGAATATTGGATATCCCTATTTATTACTTCAGGTAAATATTATGAGTTAACTGTATTAGATTAAAGAAAACATGTCCACATGATATTATGCAATATAGGCAGACAGAGCACTTAACAGATTCTAAGAATAAATAATTAACTCACCATAAATGCTGAGCTCTAAAAGGTTCTTTTAATGCTTCTAGAGAACATGCTTTAAAAAATATAGGCAGGCAGTTTATAAATGGTTTTAAGTATTTTCTGACTGAAGGCCTGTCAAAGTAGTGTTGGTGTAACATGACAATTCTCAAAAAAGGACATTCAGAACTCTAAAAGTAAAATTGACATGCACTTGCAGTAAACATACAAATATCTTTAACCATAGTCTTATATATGAAAAATAGTTTAGGTTACTTAAGAATATTCTTACACTACACAGGTAAAGTGTTTACTATATAATATTTCTACAAGACGTGTACATTTACTAGAAATCTTAAGCCACACAGGCATCATCAACAGCTTATCACACAAACATGATGCTTCTCCCTTTCACACAAGTTTATATACACTGAATAAATAATTAAATATTGCACTTATTGGCCCATGATTCCTCAGTCTTGAGGTATTAGAAAATAGAAAAAATATCAATTTTTATAACTTTTTTCTTCATGCAACATGTAAGATATTTGAAATTCACAAACGCTAGTACATAGGTTACACATGGTGACGATCCAACTGAGTCACAACACATCTGACATTACTGACAAAATACCAAACAGGACTTACAGCACAAACATTTCATATATCACTAGTTGCAGGTACATGTCAGAATTACTCAAGGAAATTTATCACCAGATGTGGTAAACAATTTCTATCTAACTTTCATTTTTGTGTGTTATAGGTGAAAGTGAAGTTATGTGAAAATCAGGACTTTTGCTTTCCCCCCAGATCAGATAACAAGTACCTTATTGTACAAATGACAAGCCATCCACCTCTGCTGGAACCATGGTTACTAACCCTATGGTCTTCAAATTTAACACATTTGATTTCCAGTGGTAATGACAATTTAAGGATAAATTTGGGAAAGGTGGCACGGAATATAAACAAGTAACAGGGGAAAATGAATGAGTATCAAAGATGTACAATTGTATACATGTGCATATAATGTGTGTGCAGTCACAAATTCTGCTTCACTGAGCACCCATGGATAAACAAAAGGAAAGCAAAAAAAGCTTAATTTGCAAAGGTGAACTACATTTACTCCTAAATAAAACTGATAGAGTACATTCAAATAATTGAAATGCACTGCCTTTTTAAATGAGACTGGACAAGTGATCAACCTTGGAGAATCTGGAATCAGAATGTATGGATTAATGGTGTGAATTAACACAACTTTTTCCCCTGTCGGCGTAAGCGAAGATACGTTGCTAAACCCCCTGAGGATGTATCTGTGAGGCTTCAAACTCATGGTCTCACATTGCTAAATCTGTCATGCTAAAAAAGAACTAAGCTCATACATTGTGAGTCTATATGAAACAGGCCAAGGAGGAATCAGTCTGTCATCAGAACTGAAACTTAGCTGATGCCCATAAAAATGTAAATAATAAGACTTACTTCTTAAAAATAAATACAGAAAAGAGTAGCTCAGGAGGGGTGGACTTCGTAAGGGGGTTTCTCTTGGAATGCAATTGCAACATCAGTAGTCTGCTCTGAAGAAACAAACACATAACCACAAAATGTAGAATTTTTGCTACTTTTTTTTCCTAAAAATAGCAAATTTAAAGCATTCTCAAAGTTAGGATCAAATTTCAGCAATTTTATGCATCCTGAAATCACTTCATTTTTGAAATGAAGATGCAGGTGTTACAGCTGAATATACAGAGCTGAGCAGACTGGGAAGAAAATTTAATCTTTCAGACTGTTGCTCTGGGAAAGGCCACATAGATGTAGTTGCTCAGGTAATTTCTGTAGGCGTTGCATTAAGTATAAGCACAAAGGAACAAACAATTCCAGGTAACAGTCACTTACAAAGCTGTTCAGAGAGAAAAAGTACTTTTTGACAGAAAATTAGGCTGGTTTATATTTATTTTAAACACCAAATGAACAAGTCTAAATAAACTAACCACCACCACCAAAAATAACAGACACAGTATTAAGTCAGTTGCACTTGTAACCTGTGAGCATGAACTCTTGAAAGAATCAAAATTGTGCACCTGACTGTTCAACCCAGCAGGGCTGGATAGCTGTTTGGCAGGTTGGTGCCAGAGGCACCTCAGGAACCAGTCAATCCCCATGTTCCTGGGTGCTCCCAAGGTATTTTCTGACCAGTAGCTTGAAGGTGCAACAAGCAACACATTGTCAGAGCATGATAAGGCTAGTGCCCATGCACAGGATTAGCCTGCTGCTATTAGCTTTAGTCTAGATCACAACACGAAGAAAGGATTGTGTAGTATTAGTTCGGCTTCAGCTGGCACTATGGAGCTCAGGACTCTGCCTAAAGGCATCTCATCTCTCAGAAATTTAACATACTCTCTGTATCAACTGCTGTATCTCACCAAGTGGGTAAATCTCAGCTGAAGAGGGTATCTATGGCTGGACCAATGACTTGCTGTGACATTCAGTCTTATTTCTATGTTGAAAGTGACAACAAATTAATGCAAGGTGTGCAAGAACTTTTTCACTAATATTTGTGATGAGGCTGAAAGTAGTTTTGTTTTTGCTATCCCAGTTTTCATCTAAGCCTTCCCCTCTTCCAACACAAAATATCATGCTTTGTACCCTGGTACCTGAAGGGATTGTGCCACACTACTGGAGAGATCAGGGATATAACCAAAACCCGTTTTGTCTCCTCCAGGAACTCATAATCAGTGACTACTGGATATATGTGAAAAACAAGGCATTGATTGTTTAAATTTAAGCCCTTGATCAAGTTGTGACAGGTCCTTCAAAAACGTTCAGCCTACCTGAATTTAAGAAAACTGCAGTTCTATCATGTAAGTCAAGAGGAGCTGAACCAGATTGACACCGGCTGCTATTGGATATTCTATTCCATAGGAGGCCAAGGCATAATTTTAGATAGAATAAAAATTCTAACACTGCTAGTCCCCTTCAGAATTCTTGGAATATTTGGGGAAGGCACAGTAAGTTACTTCTCAAAAGCTTTTCTGTCTTTACACTTTCTCTATGAAAGGCAAGTTCTAGATGAGAGAGGTACTGAGATCATGATGCTCATGATCTAAATGTGACCAACTTTATAGCAGAAAACTCAATATTACTGTGAAGCATGGGACTGCAAAAACCAACCTGTGATCGAAAATCAAAGCCTACTTTTCCAATGGTGGGTAACTCAGATTGAAAAGAAAAAGCCTGCTTGAACTTGTACACATTTTCAGTTTCAGAGAAAGTCATGATAGGACAAATTTGGTTTAATGGGACCACAGCAGGTCATCCTTTCCAACCTTCTACTCAAAACAGTGTCAGCTGAGAAGGCTGAGTGGTTCTCCCAGGGTTTTAGACAGTCTGATCTTGAAAAACTCCAAGGATTTTATTTGAACCTTTTAAAAATTAATTTAACTCTAAACTCCATGACAATGCCTGAGTTTTAGTACAAAGTTCCAAGGAGATTTTAGATAACGACTCATTCTGCTGCTGTATTTCAGATGAGCTTTTTCCTTTTAACACATTTTTAGCACTCAAGGAGCAACACTACTCTGACAGCTGCTTCCTCCAGCCACCCTATCTCATGCAGAAGGCCAGATATGTGTGGAGGCCTAGCAGGTTAGTTGCCTCAGAAACTTTAAGCAGGGGTTCTCCATAGATTTTGCTGTTACTCTTCTGCCCAGACTCCTTATGCAAAATGAAAAGCAATTAATTAATCCCATTTACATAAAGAACTATTTATCTACCACTCAATTTGTTTAAAAAGATATATGCCAATAATGTATTTCTATCACTTATTAGAGTCTAAATGGTCATAGACACAGACAGGGAGGGTCTTAAATTCATTGCAATAGAATACAAGCAAAGTGTGGCTGCTTGTTTTTCAAGGGACACCTTGAAGTCTTTTTTCCTTATTGCACTGTGCACAGGAGATGACCATTTCACATCAAACATCTCAGAGCAAAGCTGGAAGAATACTTGCACTTCTAGTCAAGCTGCATGATTCAGGATATGCCCACAATCCTTGACAACGTGATTATGTCTCTCCCCTCCTTGCCTGAGATGGTTCAGATGAATAATATGACCTAAGATACGTCTTAAGAACTTGAGAGCTGAAGCTGGATTCTGTCTCAAGGTTTTCCTGCTCCTTCTTCTGGAGCAGGAATCACTGACATAACAAGATAAGCATGTAAAACTGCCCAGCAGACATCTCAAATGAAGTTTGCTTAACTTTGTATCGCCTTTGTTTTTTCCAATCAGCTGGCACCAAGTGGGTGAAAGTATACTAGTGAAAGTCTCTTAGCACATATAGCAACATGCTGTCTTAAATGAGGGAGGGAAAAAAAACCACCCTGGAGACAGGATCATGGTTTGGATACCACATACCACTTCTACCTGGATGGTCCTCCACTCTAAAAAAGGAGGGTGCTTTCTCTTCATAGAGGGAAATCAGCCTCCATGTCTACTAGGGGGAAAAGTACTTAAATAAACTAGCTAAGAGGACAGACATGGTTTTAAAACCCAGACTGAAGACAGCAGACAGCATTGATTCATTTAAATTAGGCGTCCCAGGTAGAACCCTTCTAGAATATCCATTTTACATGTGTCTATATGCCTTGTTTGGAAGTAACTTTTATTGTGTCAAAGTGTATTCAGATTATTTAATCAATTTTTAAAAAGCGGCCATTTTTCTCTTAGTGTATATCAGGAGTTATGTAAGTTACCTCCAAAAAACATAAACTGTAAAGAAGGATTTCTTTGCAGTTGTTAAGACATTCAGTATACTATGTGTTAATTCCTTTTATTTTTCAGATTTTCCTCATTGCTGACAGTTTAAAAAATGCCAGCCTTGTCTTAAATTCTGTATAATTGGAAAAATAAAATAATTGGTGCTTCTTCAATTATGCTGTTTAGTTAAAAAAAAGGTCACTGTGATGCAAGTAAAGCAGTTGTACAGAGTACTTCAGGACACAGATGTAAGAAACTTCCACCAGTTACTAGTGGAGTAAAAACTGTGAAATATAACTATTTTAACACTTTATTATAAATGAATTTCTGTACTTTATTCTGCTATCTTCACAGTCTTTTGATGATCTTTTCAATGTATTCCGCCTAAGATTAGAAATGTTGACAGTTTTTTATTACTCCTAAAGTTTTAAAAATCCCAATTCTCTTGCCAAAATAAATGGAAAAAAATGAGGTCAAACTTCAGTTCACTGACACCATCAACATTTCTGCAATAGATGTGAGCAAAATGCAGACATTTGAAGCCACTGTGGTGGTAGCTGTCTAGTGACTGAATGGGAGATGAAATTCCTGAAAACTGAAGCACACAGATTTGACAACAACGTGACAAGGCAGCTTTTGGCTATGAACAACCAAACAAAATGGATTTGGCTCTGTCAGACATAATATAGGACTAAGTGGTTAATGTCTCATGCAGGCAGAAATGGAAAGAGCTAACTAGCATTCTACTACAGGGATAGGTAAGACTGGGATCTCCATAATAATGGACTGAGAAATTAAGTCCAGTTTCAGAAAATTATTAGCTAGACATGCAGACTATGTAAAAGTAAACACACCAGCTGTCCCTAGAGGATGAGGTACCTAATATCTCTGAGACTCTGGACTGAATATCCATATCCAGTTGGAAATTCACAGGGCATTTTGATGGCTTTGGGCCCAGGATCTATCTTCCTTCAAATTCTGCAGTTTTCAGTCAGACAGGATGTGTAATATAGTGAGTGTAGATTTGCCAAGGCAATGTGCTCCAAGAAGTGTCCCTTGTACAAGTGATCTGGACAGAATAAGGGATTGGCTCACTACAGAAATACTTCTAAATTCATTTTCAATCAGGAAAATATACAAATGGCATCAGGAAGTTAACTCAAAACACCCTGAACCACTACCCTAAAGTTTCAACTATATAACTTAAAACCAATGAAGTGAGAGACAATTATAGGCAAACATGATCTGAGGACATGGTACCAGCTGAAGTGTGACATAAAAGATTAAAAAGAAAAGAGAAATGAATATATACCCTGCATGCAAAAGCCAGGTTCTAAAATATAGATAATCCTTTCAGATTTAAAACTGCTCCATCCCCATATGCATATCCAAACAGCTGATGATGTAAAACAAGACTGTTCTCCAAAATAAATCAGTAAGACAGTATAAATAAACGCATATAGACCATTCATAAATACTCTGTTGGCAATAGAACACACGGGAGCTGCCTTTGCTGCATTAGCAGCTGCAGTTGGGCTGCTGTGGAGGAGGGGTGTCCTTTAGCTGTGTGTTCTGGTTGCTGGCAGCAATGGTGGGATTCGTCTCCAGACTTTCTGACATTTTGTCACAGATGATATCCACAAGTCGCTCAAACGTCTGCTTGACATTAATGTTCTCCTTGGCACTTGTTTCAAAAAATTCAAATCCTAAGAAAATAAACAACATATTTATGTTCTAGGGATATTTCAGTATCTCAAACAAATATACAAACTTCTCTTGGGCAAACGACATTCAGAAAGGAAGCATGTGAGGGCACAAATATGAAAAAAGAGCAGTTAAAATTGTAATACAATCAGAGTAAGTACACTAGTGCTACTGGCTTTATACAAGGCTGGATAAAGTCAGGACCACTCCAAATATATTCCCTTAGAAAAATTCTACTTTAATGCAGTTTAATCTGTTTCAGAGTATTATTTTAGGAATGCCCTATATATACAGCCATAGGGAACAAGTAATCTGCTGCTCCATCTCTAAAGATTACATCCCTCTGAGCATTATTCAGCTGGAAACAGCAATTTCCATTGTGTTATTAAGGTGGTGCCAAAATACAAAATAATACTTGGAAAAGTACAGATAAAGAACCAAGCAAAACAAGAAAAGATTTTTTTGCAATTTTGTAATTACTAAAGATAAACAGGAATCCATGGGACCAAAGGAATTCCTAACTCCACAAACAGAACTGAAAAAAAACCCCAGAAATGCACATAAGGAAGAAAACATCATAACTAATTTATACAGAAGGACTTTTTATCTGTTCATTCCCAGTGATTATCCCAAAGGCAAAAACCAGAGTTATCCTTAGCCCTTAAGGGACACTGGAAGTTTTTATGGAGCACAGACAGCTGTTCGAAGCTCTCCAGAGACAGTTTTCCTAAGTTCTCTTCTCTGCTCCCATTTGTACCATGTCTCACCTCCCACATGTGTCTCATTCATCTAGGCCAGGCTTGCAGCTTGGCAGTCAGGCTACAACCTAGAAGGCTTCTGCCAGAGCTGGGTCTTTCCTCATGCTTGTTTCCTTTGCAAAGCGTTTGTGTTCTTTAATTTATTTTGTTGTAGGACTTTTCCCACATTTTTCCCCAGTTATGGCATTGCTGACCTGTTCCCTGATAATTCACAATTTTCTTCCATTCCTATCTTTCCACTACCTATGGATTCAATATTGAAACAATTTACAAAACATCTGATTCACTGGTAGTTTTACAGAAGCCTTTGTAAAGATTAGTTTAGCCTTTGCATAACTATTTTGTTTTCTTCTAATTGAATCTGAATATTAATGTGCAACTACCACTGTCATTAATTATGAGAAAAATCCCTGTCAGAAAATTTAAACAAGTTTCTTGAAACTTCTGGTAGAAGGACAGAAATCTGGTAGGAGAGATATTTGTGGGTCTGGTGGTTTGGTTTGTGTTTTTTAATGTTTTGGTTTATTCTGTTTTGAAAGGCCACGTGAAATTTAAATGCAAGTACTTTGGTCACACTAGTATTATGTATTCAGTATGCTATCAAAACAGAATGCAATCTACACATTCAGTCCTATAACTGCTTTCCATGCAGCTTTTGTAATATGAGTTCTACCTTAGATTTACTGCAGATAATTATATTTAGCTTGGCATGATAACCCAGCAAGAAGTAACAAGATATGTGCAAACTCAACTCTGCTCTGAATTTTTTTTTCATATTTTAAATTTATGTAATGTGCTGGACTGAAGTGTCACGAAGTACTAAAATACCTAAATGTATAGGAACTAAGCACCAACAAAAGCTAGGTGCTTTCATGGGGAGTTGTGTTCATAGGAAGTTTAGATAACAAGAGTTACAAATACTATACAGGGATTTGTTTGTTCATATGACTTCTGTTAGTATCAGGAAGAAGTGTAAGAGTAAGCTCATCATTGGCATAAAAACCTTCCCATTCCACATTTCTCCACAAAGCAGGAAAACTGTGAATAGTAAAAGACCTTCTACAAAAATTACATACAGGGATACAGTTTGAATCTCTATGATATTGCTTTAATTGAGCTTTGCTCACACATTCCTTTGTTCTAAACTAGAAGAAAAATGAGGAAAGCCAGTGTAGCATCACTTGCTCATGGCTTTGTCCCTCCTGCAGAGCTCCACAGAGGAGAAAGCTGTTCTGATAATTTGAGAGTTTCTTGGGGAAAGGAAAATCCTCCAAAATTTCAGTATGCTGTGTTGAAACCCCGATGCAACTCTAGCCCCACAACACAGTCAAGAATCTTCCACGACTCTTAGTGTCTTCTCCACAGGAAGGAGGTGGAAAGCAGCTGTTCCCCACAAGCAGAACCACAGGGCAGAAGAGCTGAGTGACAACAGGGGAATGGTACACCAGAACTTTGGAGATGATAGGAAGAACACTGAATCCTTAAGACATTTAGGAGTGGAACAGTTTTTACAGTTATAAAGATGGAATAATGTGCATAATCATGAAATAGCAGATATGATATCTAGGTAAGAGATCTGTACAGAGAAAAGCAGAAAATGAAAGGAAAAGAGTCACAAAGAAGAGAAGAGGTGCATGTCAAGAAATACTGTAACAAGTATCTTGAAATATTGTAACAAGTATCTTGAATATAATCAAGAAAACAGACCCACTATTATGGTGAGGATGTTTTGCATAAGAACATCATGAAAAACTTACAAAGCACCCATTCTCCAGGTCAAATGGAGGGTTACAGTGTCAAGCACAACATAATTGATTCAAATAAAATACAGCTGTGGTGATTTCTGTGAAATTTCAGATATGATTTTGATATAAGAAGGAAATAGCAGTCTTAGCTGTGGTGTAATTGCATATCATGTTATGATGGTATTCCATCACCTTAGATATTAATTGCCTCGACCTTCTAGGCTAGGCTTTGCTGCATAAATGAGACAATGGTCAGACCTGAGAGAAAGTGGCTGAGCACCCAAATCCAGTTCTTTACTAGAACAGTACAGGTGGGAATTTTGGACAGTCTTGGAAATCAGTCCAAACAGCTCCTGCTGTGTGTAGGCCTATGATAGGTGCTGTTTATACGCTCGAATGTGCAAATAAACATCCATCTTCCCAAGAAGAGAATGGGGCATATATGTGAGCTCCTTCCATGCAGTTTCTGCTGTAAAACAGATGCAGCTGCACATAGGTAAGATGGAAACTGTTCTAACAGGTGCAGAAATGGTAACACAGAAGAGTCTTTTGAAGTCAATTAAGACAGTTAAGAGAAGGTTTGTGCAGTTTCTGGTAATTGCCATCAAAGCACTGTGGTATGTACAGAACAAGTAGGACCCACTGGATTACAAAAATTCAGCAGAATACAAGTTCAGAACCTCATCTGATGCAGCCAAAAACACCATTACAAAGACCCTTGCAAGAGAGGCTCCTGTAGCCACCCAAACAGCAACTGAGTGTCCTGGGCAAGGGATTCAATTTCTCATGTGAGTGTTACTTTGTGAAAGATACCCAAACAAATTAGATTGGTTAGTTTGGCTGGTTCGTTTGTTTAACCAAAACCCTGACTGTGAAACAGTTTCAAGGAGTTATGCAGCACTCTTCCTAGCAGAGTGTGCCTGGAGTCAGCACTTGAATTCTGTTTGTTTTCATTCTGTTACAGAATATTTTGTAGATCTTTTCTCCCCATGACACCTCCTTCTTTGCTGACTCATCTTGCAATTATTTTACTAATGGCTCTTAGACACCCTAAGCTTCATTAATCTCCCTATGTATGACAGCCTAAATTCTATGACTTTAAGTACTTTCTTCAGGGCTTTTTTCTACTGCTCACTATTAACAGAGAGGAAACATTTTCCATGAGGGTATAAGTGTGAAGCAAGGCAGCTATCTGGTGATGCCCAGGGAAGCAGACCTCAAAGACCACCATGCTCCCATCACCTGTGATGATCTGTACTGCTGATGTGGATGAAGCCAGGCAGGGGAGATTATTGCAAAGACATGACAAGCCCAAGAGGTAAGTGGGTAGGTAAGGCAGAGCGGAGTTGAAACTTAGAAAATCCAAAACATAGAAGTGTTGCCTGAACATACGTACAAAGTGTGTGGTGAATGCAATACAATATTTAAATGCCTATTTTGTGTTTAATTTTATTTTCCTTTGCTGATTCTTTCCTGCTTTCCCTACTACTGACTAAAAGAAAGCTGGCAAGCTCTTGGTAGCTCCTACAGAGCACTACAGCAGCAGGGCTAGACAGGGCACTGCCACGGTGCTGTTGTTCACCTGGTGATCTACAATGAATACAGAGCAGTTAGATGGCTTATCTGAATCACACAGCCAGAATTAGTGACTTTGTACCCTCTCTGTCTCACATGTGAGCTGGCTCTGTAGAGGCTCCTTCATGACTGCTCATTAACACTTGCTTATGTCTGCTTTCAAAACAGAGGGAAGAAAAAACGCCCAGAAAGCAGAGTCATATGCAAAGAGAACATTCTGCACCCTCTCATCTTCCTGAGAAAATGTGACATCAAGAGCCCAGGCTAGACAGCAAATTTTAAGCACATTTCCACAATCAATACAGACAAGACCTATGCTGATGTTTCACCAGTTGATCAGGAAGGCATTTTGGTTTCAGTATTTGACTACAACAAAGACAATTTAATTTATCACCCCTGATGTTATGTTTTACAGATGTCCATGAGGTAATGTTCTCTCAATAATTATCCTTCTAAACTTTCATGAAGACAAGCTTGAACTGTTGTCCTTAGTGCTGCTTTTGTAATTGTCTTGTTCAATCCAGAATTGTGAAGAGTAGTAGGAGACTGCAGCATAAGAGCAAGAAATGGCTGCAGGAAGCTGCTGCCTTTGTAAGAGTGGGATGTAAAAAGCAAACTCCAGGAAGCCATGGGAATTAATAATTTAACAATATGATTGTGTATAAAGGAGTTAGTAAGGCCTTATTTTCTTGGAATTGCATCCTGTGGGCAGTTCTGAGGGGGCAGTGGCAGGCACTTACTTTCTTGCCTGCTATAAATAGTGCCTAATAAGTTTTGCATTCACATTACAGGCTGTCAGTCAAGGCAACTGCAAGATCTTTCTCCCCTGCTCAGACATCCACTTCCTCAGAACTGTCAATATCTTCTAGTCAAAGAGAGGAAGGACACACATGGCATGACTGCAAAGGTCATCCCTCCTAGGAAACAGGGCTGAAAGTAGCTGGAGACCACTGCTGTTCTTCAAAGTATCTCCTACATCAGCAGCTATCTGGTTATGGCAGCAGTTCTGGTTTGCAATGCTTTGCTCTCTAGATCAGTAGCATGGGATCTCTCCTGTCTTAACAAGCTCAAGTGCTGGACTGTGACAAGAAAATTATTAAAACAACATTAAGCCTCAGAACAGGACTCTGTTATCTCAATGAAGAGCAGTGCTTTATCACCATTCAAGATAGTGAATTAAAAGGAAGACATAGATTATTAATAGAAATGTTAAGGTATTTATCCAGTCTTTAGCATGGCTGAATTTATTAACAAAAACAAAGGTAAAGGTGGCAAAATGTCAGCTGTAGCAAAATGGACAGACCCAAGGAGCAGTTACTGGTCATGCTTTAGCTAACATCTCATTTTCCAGTCTTTCAGAACAGAAGGTTTCATATAAATTCCAGTTGTACTGATTTCCATTGCACTTTCCAGAAACTTTTTTTAATGAATGAATTTGGGCAATAAATTAGATTTCTGGCAAAGATTTTTTTTGTGTGTTTACAGGAGACATGGGTTGAGCAAACTCTTGCTCCTCATTAAATAACTTTGCTGTAATGCAGCTTTCTGTATGTGAAGGCAATGGCAGGTTGGCATTTCCTGCAGTAAAAGAACATCCTGGGGACAGAAGCCTGTAATTGCTCTGCCAATACCCTGTCTGTGTAGTAACTAAACAAAAGACTGGTATTTGTCAGTGCTATCAGTCTGTCTCTTTCTCCTGGAACTAACATTTGACCATTAAAAAGAGCTAAAAACCAGTGAAGGATGGAAGTTTGAACAGGCATACTGAAGCAGATCCCAATTATTTTCATTTTTAATGCAAGGTTAGATGCAGCCATATGTTTGTGCTCTCTAAGCTGTGGGTAACCCTGCCTTGAGCACCTCAGCCTCCAGTCAGACACAGAGGCAAAACAGAACTTGCTGTTCTAGCAAACTGTGTGCTGAGGTGTCAGTTCCCACTTGGTTCCTGATTTACATGACAAAATTACAGCACTAAAAATGCCTCTTCAGTTCAGTGCCTAAACTCACAGTTGCCTAATACCCCACCACATGCCACAGATGGGAGCGTTACCCCCGGGCTCATACCAAAGGCAAGTGAAGGTGCGCCCCAGTCCTGCTGCTGGGGAGCTGCTGCCTAGTGCCCCAGCCCTGGAAGGACTGGAGAACCACTCATGTTCCTGTTCCATTCAGCAGCAGGGCAGCTCTTGCAGGCTGGGTCAAGACCACATACAATTGGACCCTCCGTAAGCCCTGACAACAACACCGAAAAATGTCCCACTTTCAGACTTACTGGCATGCTAAATAGTTTAATTTCAAGAAAGGCAATCACAGCTCAATCATGTCTCTGTTGTCTCCCAGGAAAAAACATTACCTACATAAAAATATGAGCCAAGAACAAAATGAAAACCAAATAGTCAGGGAAAGATGAAGTAAGAATTTTTCTTCTTGTTTTTGGTGGAAATTATTTTCAAAGCGCTGGGAATCAAGAGGAGAGAGAGAAAAAACATACAGTAGGAATATGAGGAAAAGAAAGAAAAATAAAATGAAGATCAGGTGGGGTGGGGTGGAAAGGAGGGAGGGAGGCAGGGAGAAAGGAAGGAAGGAAGGCAGGAAGTGGCGGAA